>CM036245.1:38727092-38897092 GCA_020698575.1 Bostrychus sinensis
CAAAATATACAGTAAAATACGTGTAAGTATATTGTTATATTTTGATTTTATATATTGGGTTTGTTTGTCAGCAATACAACTCCAAAGATTATGCTGTATTCTCACAACTCTTTCTGTGTGTTTGTAAGTTACTTTTGGCTGATGGCAAAGACAAATATTAATCTACTCTCATTATTTTACTCACACAACACTGGAGTGGGTCAAAGAACAGCCTACATTTATTTTATCCAGCAGTGATTCTCAAACTGTGGTAAGGGTCTCACCGGTGGTACGCAGGCTTGGTGTGGTGAGTGGTACTCAGTCGTCTTTTGCAGTTCTGTTTTTAGATTCATTTAGAGGCGGTTTTTATTCCTGTTTTAGTCCTGCTCTGACTAAGGTTAAAGTGCAGACCGCTTAGCCCTGGTTTAGGCACACTTTAGACCTGGTTTAGACTCGGTTATGTCCTGGTTTGGTCCCTGCTCTATCCTTTGTCATTTTAGTTGTTGAAGATAGTGTTTTGGTGGTACTTGGGCTGAAATGTTTAAGAACCACTGCCCTGGTTTATTTATTCATGATCACGACAAATGGCAGCTTTTACTTTGAAAGAGCTGGCCGGATGTGCGGCAGTCCGGTAATGCCGCTTTGTTGTGCGCGAGGAGGCTCAGTAGCAGTGATTCTGCGGGTTCGACACCGCGCGCCCCGTGTGCGCAAACGCCAGCTGTGTCTCTGTGCGGTCTGTGCCGGTTCCGGACGGGGTGAGGGGTTATGCGTAATGCGCGCGGCGGGGAGCTCCGCGAGGCTGTGCGGCTGGGCGCGTGTGTGCGAGGCTCGAGGCGGAGCGGTCAGTTAGCTCGGTCACGGCCGAGGAGCGGGAAGTTTTCCTCCCGTGATCCCAGGACATCACCGCAAAGCCCCGGGAATGGTATGTGTCCCTCTGAAGGAGAGCAGCTGTCTCCCTGTCTCCCTGTCCCCTGTCCCCTGTCCTCTGTCCTCTGTCTCTGTCTCTGTCTCTCATTCATACTCAGCGTTCATTTCATCCTGTCCATGTTTGAAATGACCTGTCTGTTTTCAGGTACTGAGTGTTTGTTTTGCTCATGTTTGTCCTTGTCAGATCTCAGATGGAGCTGTATGAAAGTGACTGTGCTGTGTTACATGTGAGCCCTAAAACAGAGGTCTACACCTTCTAACATCACTGACTGCAAACTTTATTTGAAAAAACAGACTTCAGTATGAGCAGGGGTGTAACATCAGCTACACTGGGGCCCTGGACATGAGGGGGCCCCCCCACTGAGAGTCTTTAATTATTATTAGTTTTAGTGGATTATTTTCATTCTGGGCAGGGCTGCCCAGCCTATTTTTGAACTAAGTGGCTGCTTAGGGCTCGCCTCGGAGCGACTGAATTGTCGATACACATGTTCATTAAACAATATTGTGTAATAATAATGAAAATTGGAGTACATAGTTTAACTGGATGTTGTATATTGGGTGAGTTTAGTGGAGCAGGTATCAGTGCTCAGGTGTTAGAATGTTGGGTAAAGAAGTAGCCTAACTATGGAACATTATGTTTTACCAAACAATAATATCTAACAGTCCAACAAAATATATACTTTTATAAAATGACAAATACAATCCAGTATGTAACACATACTGTAGCCAGCTGAACACCTGTTCAAATACAGAATACACTGGAATATTATCTGTTGTGGGAGGGCCCCCAGACCCCCCTGTTTTACTCTGAAGCTAAAGACATTCTCATTCCCTGGAACAGCCATTGTTCCAGAAATACACACTTCTGAGCTAAGCCCCAGGCTCCTCAGTGAATCATCAATAGTCATGCACTGGTGTGGGCAGCTGATGTGGTGGGGTCCCAAGGCACATTCTGCTTAGGGCCCCGTGAAGACTTGGGCCGGCCCTGATTCTGAGCAATAAATTACACTGCAAGCATGACCCATTTAAAAAAGTTTGTGATGAAAAAATATTCAAATTCTATAATCTGCATAACTCCTTCACAATATTTACTTAATGCTTACAAAATTTAGTTCTAAACAAAAATGCACATCAATTTTTTTGTGGGCCAACATCTTTTTTCCATAAATATTAGTGGACTTTAAGAAATTTCAGTGCACTTTATACAATTTAACGTTCAGCCCCCTGGCACCCTTTTAGGGCTTTTTAAACATATTTTTTGCTCTCATTTTGACATTTCTTATGCTGGGGTGATGATATTTGACAAAGATGTTCAGTAATAAATTAATTTTAGAATTTTAGTGTCACAACTGAAAAACAATTTTCTATTGTCTAGATAAAAAAAAACTCTCACTCTTCCTCTTAAAGCCATTTTTGGTCCCAGTGACTTACATTAAAACCACTTATTTTCACTCTGCTGCTGTTCTAATACAGAAATGCTAATCATGTTAATTCCTCTGTAACCCTTTCAGCCAGAGGCTAAACAATACACAGACAAAAAAATCACCACCAGATCCATCATTTTCTCATTGTATTTTGGGAAATAATTCCCATTAGATAACAGTGAGTGTAGACCAGGCCTCTTAGGGCTTTAAGAGGAAGAGTGCGACTTTGTGCCCTTTTTTTCTAATGGCACAAAAAGTAAAAATGTATTAAAATCAGTTTTAGGACTAATCCACGACTGCTAATCCCTGCATAAACAAAAAACACTTTGTATCTTTAAATAGTAAATAATTCATGTTTTATTTACATATTGTGGAAATTATGTAAACATAATGAATTCATTTTCATAAAAATATGAAAATGAATTCACTTTTGCGCTGTATAATGAGGACAGAGTTAATGATCAAAAAACAAAAACTGCCACTGTGACCCAGTGACCTAAAAGAGCTTTAGGAGGGAGAAAGTGATTTTTTTTAAGGAGGACCTGAGGGTCAAGTATGATATGTGGACATAGACTTTCTGAAGGTGTGTCATACATGAGGGCCCTTTTTTGAAAACATGCACTGGGGCCCTTCATTACCACCATATGCCACTAAGTATGAGGTTTCAAACACCAAGTTTGTGCTCTTCTGCTGTAATGTTCACTCTAACCTTAACACCCTAACTCCTTACTTTGTATCCACGTCATTGGCTCTCAGCCCTTACACACGTTTGTGATGTGTTGTTTGGACTTGGCCCAGGAAGAGGTTAGACCAGTTCTGTGTCTCCCTGCAGCGGTTGGTAGCAGCTGGCTGGCACTGTTCACCATGTGTCTCTGAGTCTGTCCAGAGCTCTGCTGAGCCATGGGGTTTTAGTTTAGTTCAGTGTTTCATCCTTGTACTTCTCGTTCACCCTCGTGTTTCATGTTTTAAAAAGGTGTTCATCCAGGGACTGAGCTGGTGAACGGTGTCCCAGCTGCTCCCTCTGTCCCGTGACTAGATTATGAAGCCCATTGCCAGTCAGAGGCTGTGCTGCGTTACATAAAGAGCAGGAGGCAGAGGGGGAACTAGGTAAAGTGAGCAGCAGCTGAGACAGTGTGGAGGCCGGCCTGAGCGTTACATAAGGATGCTGTTCTTCCACTTGGCTGGGACGATGCAGATGATGGCAGTCCACAAATAGGACTGAAAGAGAGAGGGAGTGAGGGGAGGGGGATCCTGCAGGCTGTGAGAGACTGAATTTCCACACGGAGCAGTAAAGCCATGTGTAGGTGTGTTAGTGCGTGGGAACACTGACTCTGGTGTTCAAGGACCTGTCCCTGACTTGGGTCTGTCTAGAGCTGTGAGGAACCGCCGGCCTGGAGGAGCGCCATGTTGTTTACATTAGTAACAGTGAGTAAACCAGCAGCAGTTTGGATGCAAATGCATTGCCCTGAGTTCAGTTTGTAAAGTGTTTGTCTGGCTGTTGTCTTTCAGAGTACGTCTCTCAGGCTTAGCTAACCCTGGGTTTCTCTGTGGAGCTGTGAGTGACCAGCATCAGTCACAGGGACAGCTGAATACCAAAGAAACTAGACATTACACTAAAGCCCAGGCACTCAACCCATGAAAAATGTAGCATACAACACCATAGGCTGAATGAACAGCAGATAGACCTGTACCAACTAAAGTAAAGACAAGTAGTCTCATAACCACAGAGTGAGCAGGAGTTCTCATTTGAATTCTTAAATCTTTCTTAACCAGTTTAATACGAAGAATCATCTATTAATGAATAATCTATTGTAGACCTACATGTATGAATGTGCTGAAAAAGTTACCAG
Organism: Bostrychus sinensis; assembly: GCA_020698575.1. Taxonomy (NCBI): domain Eukaryota; kingdom Metazoa; phylum Chordata; class Actinopteri; order Gobiiformes; family Eleotridae; genus Bostrychus; species Bostrychus sinensis. The sequence continues at coordinate 38,731,273 of CM036245.1, forward strand.
TTGATAAGATGTCACTTTACAATGTCTCCAAATGCATACTGTGCTTGTAGATGTTGTGGCACAAGATGAACCCCTTGTGCTGAATGACAGTAGGAGTGGTGCTGTTTGGTAGGGCGGGGTTTGGTGGAGCTCAGGTGGAGCTTCAGAGGGGTAAGGGGGTTTGGGAGGGGGAGTAAAAGCAGGAAGATATGATGCCAGTTATGTTCATGATAGTAGTACAGGTGGAGAGAAAAGTGGACTTAATTTGTTAAGTGTGAGGATATGGAGGAGCCTTTATAGAGTTCTGAATGTGTAAAAAGAGAGAATAACTGCCAATGTGGGCTTTAGCAGATGTCTGTAGTTTAATTGGACCATTTATTAGAAAATCAAATAAAACCAGGCAGTGATCAGAAAGCGGAGGCCGCATCATGTGAAAAAACAGAACTAATATGTGACTATGTTGAGTAGATCCTGGAACATGTTAGAAGCCTTGATCAAAAAATTATAGACAAACACCAAATGTAGATATAAAAGGCAAGAACCACTGCTCACGAGGCCATTTGTGGTCATGTGACCTGTCATAAAGAATACATTTCAAATCAATTTAATGCTTTTATTTGCAAAAATACATCCAGCACACATGAGAAGTAGCCTGGCCACAGATGAAGAGTTTGTCTGCTGTGAGAACGTGAGAAGTGTAGGTCAGGAGTGATGCTGGGGATCTGAGTCACACTTTCTCTGCCTCTCTGCACAACTAAGGGGTGACACCCCATAATGAATCACCGTGGCCAGGGTCATTTTTGGCTTTTGGTAATTTTGTTTATGAAGTGTCACTTAGTGATTTACAGTTTATTTATTACACCACCACCAAGAGACACTTAACAAGACACATAAACAAAATAACCAAAAGAGAAAAACTGTACCATTACTACTGTCACCATTACTCACTTAACAACCCCACCTCCCAGTACCCACCTCACAGAGCAGCAGTACAGCAGTAACAGCAGTAACAGCAGCAACAGCAGCAACAGCAGTAACAGCAGTAACAGCAGCAACAGCAGCAACAGCAGCAACAGCAGCAACAGCAGTAACAGCAGTAACAGCAGCAACAGCAGTAACAGCAGTAACAGCAGTAACAGTAGTAACAGCAGCAACAGCAGCAACAGCAGCAACAGCAGCAACAGCAGCAACAGCAGCAACAGCAGCAACAGCAGCAACAGCAGCAACAGCAGTAACAGCAGTAACAGCAGTAACAGCAGCAACAGCAGCAACAGCAGTAACAGCAGTAACAGCAGTAACAGCAGCAACAGCAGTAACAGCAGTAACAGCAGCAACAGTAGTACAGCAGTAACAGCAGCAACAGCAGTAACAGCAGCAACAGCAGTAACAGCAGTAACAGCAGCAACAGCAGCAACAGCAGCAACAGCAGTAACAGCAGCAACAGCAGCAACAGCAGTAACAGCAGCAACAGCAGCAACAGCAGCAACAGCAGCAACAGCAGCAACAGCAGCAACAGCAGTAACAGCAGTAACAGCAGCAACAGCAGTAACAGCAGTAACAGCAGCAACAGCAGTAACAGCAGTAACAGCAGTAACAGCAGTAACAGTAGTACAGCAGTAACAGCAGTAACAGCAGTAACAGCAGCAACAGCAGCAACAGCAGCAACAGCAGTAACAGCAGTAACAGCAGCAACAGCAGTAACAGCAGTAACAGCAGTAACAGCAGTAACAGCAGCAACAGCAGCAGCAGCAGCAACAGCAGTAACAGTAGTACAGCAGTAACAGCAGCAACAGCAGCAACAGCAGTAACAGCAGTAACAGCAGCAACAGCAGCAACAGCAGCAACAGCAGCAACAGCAGCAACAGCAGTAACAGCAGCAACAGCAGCAACAGCAGTAACAGCAGCAACAGCAGCAACAGCAGCAACAGCAGCAACAGCAGTAACAGCAGCAACAGCAGTAACAGCGCAGTAACAGCAGCAACAGCAGTAACAGCAGCAACAGCAGCAGCAGCAGCAACAGCAGTAACAGTAGTACAGCAGTAACAGCAGCAACAGCAGCAACAGCAGTAACAGCAGTAACAGCAGCAACAGCAGCAACAGCAGCAACAGCAGCAACAGCAGCAACAGCAGCAACAGCAGCAACAGCAGCAACAGCAGTAACAGCAGCAACAGCAGTAACAGCGCAGTAACAGCAGCAACAGCAGTAACAGCAGCAACAGCAGCAGCAGCAGCAACAGCAGTAACAGTAGTACAGCAGTAACAGCAGCAACAGCAGCAACAGCAGTAACAGCAGTAACAGCAGCAACAGCAGCAACAGCAGCAACAGCAGCAACAGCAGCAACAGCAGCAACAGCAGCAACAGCAGCAACAGCAGCAACAGCAGCAACAGCAGTACAGCAGTAACAGCAGCAACAGCAGCAACAGCAGCAACAGCAGCAACAGCAGCAACAGCAGTAACAGCAGCAACAGCAGTAACAGCGCAGTAACAGCAGCAACAGCAGTAACAGCAGCAACAGCAGTAACAGCGCAGTAACAGCAGCAACAGCAGCAACAGCAGCAACAGCAGCAACAGCAGTAACAGCGCAGTAACAGCAGCAACAGCAGCAACAGCAGCAACAGCAGTAACAGCGCAGTAACAGCAGTAACAGCGCAGTAACAGCAGTAACAGCGCAGTAACAGCGCAGTAACAGCAGCAACAGCGCAGTAACAGCAGCAACAGCAGCAACAGCAGTAACAGCAGTAACAGCGCAGTAACAGCAGCAACAGCAGCAACAGCAGCAACAGCAGCAACAGCAGTAACAGCGCAGTAACAGCAGCAACAGCAGCAGCAGCAGCAGCAGCAGCAACAGCAGTAACAGCAGTAACAGCAGCAACAGCAGCAACAGCAGCAACAGCAGCAACAGCAGCAACAGCAGCAACAGCAGCAACAGCAGCAACAGCAGCAACAGCAGCAACAGCAGTAACAGCAGTACAGCAGTAACAGCAGTAACAGCAGTAACAGCAGTACAGCAGTAACAGCAGTAACAGCAGCAACAGCAGCAACAGCAGCAACAGCAGCAACAGCAGCAACAGCAGCAACAGCAGCAACAGCAGTAACAGCGCAGTAACAGCAGTAACAGCGCAGTAACAGCGCAGTAACAGCAGTAACAGCAGCAACAGCAGCAACAGCAGTAACAGCGCAGTAACAGCAGTAACAGCAGCAACAGCAGCAACAGCAGTAACAGCGCAGTAACAGCAGTAACAGCGCAGTAACAGCGCAGTAACAGCAGTAACAGCGCAGTAACAGCAGTAACAGCAGTAACAGCAGTAACAGCGCAGTAACAGCAGCAACAGCAGTAACAGCAGTAACAGCAGCAACAGCAGCAACAGCCAAAATCTGACAACACTGTTTAACTCTTGTGCCCCAATGAGGACAAAAGTGTCCTTTTCAAAAAATGTTTTTTTTTTTTTGATAACTTTGCTGTGGTTCTGACCTTTTCTATCAAATTTGGCTCACATGTGTATTTTATCACTAATGTTGATATTCTAAACATCTAATATTATTAATTTTACACTCTCTAACTACATTTGTTATGTTGCTCCTGTTAAGTGACAAAGGTGTCCCTGTCAAAAAAACATTTATTTAGATGGATTTGAGATTTTTTGTTATAAACAACAAAGTTAATGGACTTTAATGGGAGTTGGTTTGTTGAAAAAATAAAAGATTACTAAAAATAAATATTGTTAGTATTCTTTGACATATCTAAGGCTGTGATAAACCCCTCTAAAAAACACAGTGCTTTGAGAATATTGAAAATAATTTTTTTTTTTTTTTTTTTTTTTTTTAAGATACATAAAACAGGGCTTAAAACTGTCATAAAAGGGCTAAAATAATAATGTTAAATATTTGGTATTTATAATCAAAAATATGAATGTATAGTTTTTTTATGATTGATGTTTTGTAACAGTAACAATGTAACTTTTTAAAACTGGGGTTTAAGGGTTCCATTTTTTTTTTTTTTTTTTTTTTACAAGGAAATGTACTTAAGCTACAGGTTAAAAGGACTAAAGCCATACGGCAGCATAATGGGCACACCGAGCGCTGTGAGCACACATACTCTCCCTCCATACACTACACTGAGCTGGAACTACGAGATAAGGAGCACTTCCAAAAATTGTCTCTCTTGGCCTCACACAGCCGCCGTGTTGCCACAGCTGCCTCCCTCTGCCTCCCTCTGCCTTATGTATTTAGTTAACCTTATTTTTGAGGCAGCCTTGAGCACTTTAGTCATTATCTACACATCGGTTTAAAAGCATTCCAACTGTGGGTGTCTTTCACATGAAGTTCACATTAGTTTGTCAGGGCTTTTTGCATAGGTGTATTTTGATGTCATGTACAGATAAACTTGTGTATGGTTTGGGATGTGAAAAGGATGTGTGGCGCTTGTGTCTGGACTCTGTGCAGGCCTGATGCTGTGAGCCGCTCCACTGGGCTGAGGATGGAGGAGGCGGCCAGTCGGCTCGAGAGGGACCACGTCCACAGAGTCTATGAGCAGATCGCTCCGTACTTCAACGACAGCCGCTACAAGGCCTGGCCCAAGGTGCGGCAGTTCCTTCTGGATCTGGAGCCGGGGAGCATCGTGGCCGACATCGGTGGGTGCCACATCCTAGTTTGATTAAGAATTTTAACTTTACTTCTGTCTTTGTCTGAGGTTCTATGTATAAAAAGATTAGAAAAGAACCACCCAGCTCTCTGCTTAGATTAACTCTAGCTCACTAACTTTATCTTTAATGCTAATATAGCAGCCAAAAAACTCAGTTTGAAGTAAAAGCCCATAACAGAAAAAAAAAACACTATCTGTATCCTGCAAACACACACTGACACAACATACCCATCACAGTAAAGAGAAGTAGGTTTCTTTTTTCAGACTTTAGTCAAGCGCAGGGCTGGACTGGGAGGAAAAATCCGCCTGGTAATTTGTGGTCTAGACTGGCCCTGCACAATCAATCAGTCATCCGCCCCTGCTCCACACAGTCCCACACAGTGACTATGGCTTCAGTGTCATCACAGTGAGCTGTGGACAGAGGATCCAGAAAACACTACAGGCTACAAAAAGTTCCTCAGCACATCTGAACTTCTGTTTTATGTTGCTTTTATATTAATACGGCTCAGATATTGTTCGAAATACTTTGTGCACTTCTGCTGTGACACGCCTCAGGATCGCCTCTACGTTACTGCACGTCTTATTTCAAAGAGCTGTTAATGAATGAATGAATATCAGGTCGACTGTCATCAAACAAAGACTGATTTGAACCTCAAGAAGAGTAGAATGAAAATGGCTGGTAGTGTCCATCATTTCTTGAAATTTGCTGTGATTAAGATTAACATGTGTATGGTTTCTCCAGTCATCCAGCACCCTTAGCATTCGCCTGTATCGCAGCTGCCACAGGCCGGGCCCGGTGACTATGGGGCATAAACAGTAGCCTTATTACTAGAAAGGGAAGTTGAATATGAGAGGGTAGTGTGACAATAGGTGACTGGGCTGTTATAGCTTATAACATGCACACATTCTTCTGGTGTGCCACAAAAGTGCACCTGCCCACTCCCAGGCGTTGCTCCCTATTGCCAGTCCAGCCCTGGTCAATAGAGCCCAAAATTAGTGAGGAAACAAGCTAGCCAACAGCAGTGGGAGTTAAAATATGTCTTTGCTGTGTAAAAACGAGTGGACTTTGTTCTTAAGACTGGTCCTCAGGGTGTTCTCATTTGTGACTTTTGTTATCCTGTACGTACGCTGCTGGCTCTCTGTCCAGGGATAACCAGAGAAATATTGCAAAATTCTAACAATGTCTCACTTAGTACAGATGTGTCAGAGTTACAGTTCATGTTCAGTTCAAGGTTTTTATTTATTTTTTATTTGACCTTTATTTAACCAGGAAAGTCTCATTTCCAGGGGAGTCCTGGCATGTACTGGCATGCAGTTTAAAACTAAGGTGATAATCAAGATTTCTCTCTTCTGTGTTTTCACCTGGCAGGCTGTGGGAATGGAAAGTACCTGCACATTAACAAAGAGGTGTTCAAGCTGGGCTGTGATGTGTGCGGGCCCCTGGTGGAGGCTGCGGGGAACCGGGGCCACGAGGTGCAGCTGTGTGATGGGCTCAGCCTGCCGTACAGAGACGGCTGCTTCGATGCCGTGTTGTCTATCGCAGGTACGTATGCACTGTATTTCATGGGCAGTGGAAATATTAGTCCTGCTTCTCACAGGGCAACAGGGAAGTCACCTGCCACTCACCTGCCGCTCACCTACCACTCACCTGCCGCTCACCTGCCACTCACCTGCCACTCACCTACCGCTCCCCTACCACTCACCTACCACTCACCTGCCGCTCACCTACCGCTCACCTGCCACTCACCTACCACTCACCTGCCGCTCACCTGCCCCTCACCTGCCACTCACCTGCCACTCACCTACCGCTCCCCTACCACTCACCTGCCACTCACCTACCACTCACCTGCCGCTTACCTACCGCTCACCTACCACTCACCTGCCGCTCACCTGCCACTCACCTGCCACTCACCTGCCACTCACCTACAGCTCACCTGCCGCTCACCTGCCACTCACCTGCCGCTCACCTACCACTCACCTACCACTCACCTGCCACTCACCTACCACTCACCTGCCGCTCACCTGCCACTCACCTGCCGCTCACCTGCCCCTCACCTGCCCCTCACCTGCCACTCACCTGCCACTCACCTACCGCTCACCTACCACTCACCTGCCACTCACCTACCACTCACCTGCCGCTCACCTACCGCTCACCTGCCACTCACCTACCACTCACCTGCCGCTCACCTGCCACTCACCTGCCACTCACCTGCCACTCATCTACCACTCACCTACCGCTCACCTGCCACTCACCTGCCGCTCACCTGCCCCTCACCTGCCACTCACCTACCACTCACCTGCCGCTCACCTGCCACTCACCTGCCACTCACCTGCCACTCACCTACCACTCACCTACCGCTCACCTGCCACTCACCTGCCACTCACCTGCCACTCACCTACCACTCACCTGCCGCTCACCTACCGCTCACCTGCCCCTCACCTACCGCTCACCTGCCGCTCACCTGCTGCTCACCTATCACTCACCTGCCGCTCACCTGCTGCTCACCTGCCACTCACCTACCGCTCACCTGCCCCTCACCTGCCGCTCACCTGCTGCTCACCTATCACTCACCTACCGCTCACCTGCCCCTCACCTGCCGCTCACCTGCTGCTCACCTGCTGCTCACCTATCACTCACCTACCGCTCACCTGCCCCTCACCTGCCGCTCACCTGCTGCTCACCTGCCGCTCACCTACAGCTCACCTGCCACTCACCTACCACTCACCTGCCGCTCACCTGCTGCTCACCTGCCACTCACCTACCGCTCACCTGCCCCTCACCTGCCACTCACCTGCCGCTCACCTACCACTCACCTACCACTCACCTGCCCCTCACCTGCCACTCACCTGCCACTCACCTGCCGCTCACCTACAGCTCACCTGCCACTCACCTACCGCTCACCTGCCGCTCACCTGCCACTCACCTGCCACTCACCTGCTGCTCACCTGTTCTGCAAATGAATATCACTTTTACTAGGACCACACCACAACAAAGGGATTAGAGATTCTTATTATTATTGGAGAATGGACCAGATAAGATGTAGGGATGATGAGGGCTGCTGAACACAGGATGCCAGATACTAGATACTGAATGCAGGGAGAGGGATGAGGGATGCAGGGAGAGGGATGAGGAGATGATGGCTGGGTGAGTTGAGACTCACCTGGTGGACTAGGAACCCCTTGAGTCTAGTTGTTGGAGAGAGGAGAAGGTGAGCGTGCAGGGAGGTGTGAAGGAAAAAGGCAGGGAGCAGAACAGAGACGAGCAGTGTTGGATGGATTTCGCAGATTTAACGAGGGTTGTTTGGAAAATGGGAGGAGTGGCTTAGGAGTGGTGGATGAGCGGTTGAGGCGTGGCCCTGCTCCTGGACTTCTGTTACCACATTAACTTATTAATATGATAATTAAATATCTGTGATATTAGTAATATCACAGATGTTTAATCAGAAACTCTGTTCAGCTGCTCAGAGATGATCACAATCACCAGAAGCCTGCTCATTTCTTCAGTCCAATGTTTATGATGTACCACATACAGTTTCTTTTTTATGGATTATCTCTGACATGAGTTCATCGTGATATTTAGCCAAGCTTGTTATATATTAGTATAAGATATATGAGATAGGTAGTGTAGTGAATATGACTAAATGTAAGGCCGTGCACACTGTGATAGACTGATCCATCAGTCTGGTAGTTCTTTGTTCCAACATCACAAACTCAGCCACAGCTTTATTCAGTATTTTTGGCAAATAAAAAAATAAAACATGTGATCCGAGCAGGAAGTGACCTAAGACGATGCAGTGGGAGGGTTACATGATAATGGGTTCCACTTTCTCCATCAGCTACAGCCAGACCTTTGATGTGCACTGTTTAGACTGTTCTCCTGAACTGCAGCGCCCCCTACTGGAATGAAGTTATACAACAGCAGGACAGCTCAGTCTTCTGTGTTTGTTTACGTTTTATACTTATATCAGTACTGCACTGGGGATTTTACTAAAGTCCTTAGTTAATATGTTTCTATACTGTATCTGTATTTCATATGAACTGAATTCTACAGCTGCAGCAGTCACTTCCTCCTCATAATGAGGAGAAATGTTTGTGGGTTTCCAGTGTGTCCCCAGTGCAGCCTAAACAATGGCTTGACATGAGAAGGGCTCCTTATATGTTCATACACTGCATATGTGAGGATTACAGAGTGCTGCCCAGTGAGACACAGTCACATGTATGAAATAATAATGTGTTATTAATGGTAATACAGATGACTTGTGTGTGATTTATTTTTTTTGACCCAGTCATCCACCACTTGTCCACCAAAGAGCGGCGTATCCGAGCAATAAAGGAGATGGCCCGCACCCTGCGGGAGGGTGGGCGCATCATGATCTATGTGTGGGCCATGGAGCAGAAACGGCGGCGCTTTGAGAAACAGGACATTTTTGTCCCCTGGAACCCTCAGTCTATCAGGACCAGGCCCCGCAGCAGAGGCACGGCACAGAGCATGAGTGAAGCCACGGGCAGCGGTGAGCCGCACAGGAAGCACCTCTGGAGCACCTCATCAGTGACTGAGGAGGGGCCTGGGGGCCCCCCACAGCGTGACGCACACACTCTCTGGTTCTTCTCCAGGTCTTTGGACTCCATCTTTGACTTCAGTCTGTCCCGCTCCTCCTCCAGAGACCTGAGTGCTTTAGCCCCGCCCTCAGTGGGCAGGAGGGGGCGTGGCCTAATCAAACAGTTCTCCAACTTTTTTTCCCCTCCGTCTGTGATTGGCTCAGAGGAGGATGTCTTTGAATCAGCCCCTCACAAGAATCAGACTGCTGTGGAGGGCCCCAGCGTGTCCCTCAGCCAGGAGTGCAGTTCAGTGGCCCTTCCGGACCTCGTCCCGGTCCAGAGGGGGCCACAGTCCAGAAACAACAGCGACGGGGAACTGCAGGAAGCTCTGACCCCTGAGATGGACGGGCCCTGTCTGAGGTACTACCACGTCTTCAGAGAGGGAGAACTGGCCCAACTAATCCAGGAGCACGTCCCGGAGCTCCACATCACACACACGTACCTGGACCACGCCAACTGGTGTGTGATGGGACAGAAGGTCCAGCTGACGACCACCTGAGTTTAGGTCCAGAGGGTCCTGCTGAGGGCCACCTCCATCTAGGTCCAAAAGCTCCATGTGAGGACCATCTCAGATTTTAGTTAGTGTTAAATGAACAGTCCATTCCAAACTGTTTTTCCTGTCTTTTTAATGTTAATTTTATTCCACCAGGGCCCAGTGATGTAAGTATTGCAGTTGTAACAATATTGCAGTATAAATCTTGTTAATGTGAAGTCACATGACACAGCTGATGTGGCTGTGCACGGTGCAGCTGTCACTCTGATGACTCTAAACTGCCTTGGAACTCAAACATGGCCGCCAGGAACACAACATTCTCTTTAAATATTTCTGAACTCATTTTGGGTTTGTTCATGTTTGACTTTTGACCTGTGTTTGCTTTGGGCTGGGTGGTGGATTCATGCTCTGTGCCTGTTGTTCAGCTTCCTCCTATTGTCCACTAGCAGTGATTTTACCTGAGGGCAGTGGATGAATGGATGAATGGTATCAGACCCACATTGGGATCATATTTTTAAAGGTATAATAAGAAGACTGCAATATATTTTTAAGTCTTAAATTTGTTTCTTTTTATTGTTTATATTGGTTTTTCCAACATTTAAACCGTTACTGCTGTGTTCCACAGGGGGACGCCACTAAGTTGTTTTGTTTTTTTTTGTTTTTTTGTTTGTTTTTTTATGACAAGCACTAATGTAATATTTTCAGCATTGTTTATGAGTGTTTCAGACTACATTCAGCTCATGTCTCAGTATTATACATCATATTCAGCATAAAAGCACAACAGCTGTCCGTAACCAAGTCAACAATAATATTATTTTTTTTAAGTATTATGCATTTTTATGATTTTAGCAAGTAAAAATACAAATCTAACTCCAGAAAATTTGGTACATTGTGTAAAATGTCAATAAAAACAACACACAAATCTCATAAAGCCATGTTTTACTCACAATCAAACATAAACATCATAAGCATCAGTTGTGGAAAGAGATATTTTACCATTTCATCCAAAATAGTCTATTTTTTACAATTTGATACAAGCCATGGAAACAAAAGAAAGTGGTACTAATAAAGCAGGAGTCTATTATTATTATTACGCCGCTCAATTACAGCTGTATCATGTGAAGGTCTTTAATATCTTTCTTAGGTTTCAAATGTTTGTTTTTATTGGTGGTGTACAACAATGTTTCCCAACCTGGGGTACAGGAACCCCCAGGGGTACACAAGCACTTTGCAGAGGGTACTTGGAATTATTTCATAACAATAAATATTTCAAGCTCAAGTGTCTCACTGACTGCTAAAACTGCTAAGGAATATTATTTGAATATTACACATATTTTGTTACATATTTTTAGGTTTAATAACTTATTTTAAAGAGGGAATTTGTGATTTATTTTTTTTATTGTTGTAGTATTTGTTATCAGTTTCAAGTATCAGTACAATGTATTTCACTTATTTATTCTAAACAAAAATATAGTAAAATAAGTAAATGTAATAGTTTATGTTTTATATATTTTTATTTAAAGACAGGCAAATTATTTTTCAATTTTTTATGTTGAATTTGAGTTGGGAAAAAAAATGCAGGAAAATATGTATCAACAGTAAACTAAGTATTAATAAAGGGTGTTTTATATGAAAAATAGCCAACACAGATGAGTGAGGGGGGTACTCATGGTGTGACAAATAGACCTGGGGGTACATGACACTAGAAAGGTTGGGAACCACTGTTGTACAATATATACATATTATATATACAATATATATATAAATTGATATAAACAGTGCATTTATTTTCTACCTGGCATGACTGCTGCTCAGTGTTGGTCAGAGGATGAAATGTTGAACAGTGGATCTGACATGAATTCTCTTCTGTATATTTTTTACTCAGATTTCATCACATGTGCAGTTGTTTTTATATATTTTTTACATCCGTTGTTGTTATATTCCTGTACTGTACTGTTACCTGAGATAATGATACTTGAGTAATGTGAGAGCGGTGTGTTCGTGTTGCTGTTGTGTACCTGTTGTTTCTCTGAACAAGCGCACTCTACTGTGAACAGCTCCTGGTTTGATGTCTGTTCAGTGAGTGGTCCCTGTATCTCAGTGTAATGTCTCTGTGGCTAATCTGGACGTGTCTTATTAAATATGTTGTGTCATGGGAGTTTTAGTGACGTTGCCAGTGATGTTTGACCAGCTTTCATGTGATTGAGTAAATAGTAAATCACTAACACACATAAGTCACAGAATGGTTCCTTACATAACTCCTACACTTCAGTGCACCCAAACACTGTCTGTCTCCACTTGTGCAGACATCCCACACTGATAATTCACCTGAGTGACTAATGAGTCCTGTTCCATATTACATAACACCCTACCCTCATCCTGCCAACCTGTTCTATAGACAGTGCCAAGAAAAAGTACTGGGCCCCTTCTGGATTTCAGTCACATTTAAATGTTTCAACCCATCAAACACTTTTTAATATTAGACAAAGATATGATGGATGGGAAAAGGGAAATCTATCCAAACCTACCCAAGTCTAAAGAGTGGTTTGTAATCATGAAAATTACTCTGCCGTTGAAAGACTGGAAGTTGCCAAACTGCAAATGGATGAGCCACAAAGCTACTTTTGGACCAATGAGAAAAATAAAACAAACAAAAAACGAGCTTTTGGCAGATCCTGTCAGCTCTGTGGTCACAGATGCACAAATTAAGCATAAAAAACCCACTGTACCTGGGTCAGTTATGTTCTGGGGCTGCTTTGCTGCAAGTGGCACAGAGTGAATCTCACGGTACAATGAAGACTGAAACTATTAAGACATTCTGGAGTGAAATGTTCTGCCCAGAGCCAGACAGCTCCAGTCTCAGGTCTTGGGTCCTCTAACAGGACAATGGTCTAAAACACACAAGAGGTTCAGACAAAACACTGGACTGTTCTGTAGTGGCTTTATGAACTCTGGTCTGTTCACTTTAATGTTAACTGAAGGGTCCCATCATTTCTATCCAGGTCTCTTTTATGAATTTGATTTTTTAAACAGTTCTGCTGAAACACATTCAAAAGTGGAGTCTGATTTACATTTATTATGAATTTTGTCAGTTTTAGGTTATTTCAGTGAACACTGTAGGTTTCTCTTTGTTTAATGTTTTAAGCATTTGCAATTCATGGTTTTATCAGGTGTGAGAATGAAATATAAGAATGACCTCCACTCTAGAGGTTGAGGAAGTACTGCACATCAGCACTCAATACTTGTACTCAAGTAGAACTTTAGTATTAAACCATATTACTTAAGTGAAAGTAAAAAACAAAATAAGTAAAATACACATTCATTTTCTTTCTTTGTTGCACTGCCTACTACAATTTTTATAACCGTTATTACTAATACTCCTTATTTGCCAATGAGCTCCAAATTTAGAAATTTTAAAAATGTACTTGAGTAAAAGTAACAATTTTCTTCAAAAATGTATTTAAGTAAAAGTATGTCAGAAAGTTTATTTTGTCTTCATAAGCTGTAAATAAGTAAATGACTGGAGTAAAAGCTGGTACTGTATCTGATGCTCGGGTATACAAAAAACATGAGTCAAAAAAAAACATTTTATTCACATGTTGCCATAACAAATAACTGCAGCATTATATCTGGGGGAAGGTTACAGCTAAGTGAAAAGGCAAACGTTCATTTGTCTGTCAAAGTCGAATATACTGCTGTGCAGAACAAGAGGCATATTTTACTGGACTGATGCAAGACGACACTGAGCAGGTTCAAGTATCAGCTCCATAAAGGGAGTCTATACGTTTTTGGCAATGTTTCAGATTCTAATTATTACTAAGTTTGACTCATCAAAACAAGCTGGACATGCAACGCAGCATGCAGCAGTCTGCAGCAAATCATTTAAAGCAGTGGGAGATACTGCAGATAAAATATCAGTGAATAAAAAGCAGCAATATCTCTGCAGAAACACATGGCTTTGGACAGGATGAAACCATGTGGTGAACAGTGATTGTGAAGCAGTAGTAAAAGATATAAACCTGCTCCAATAATAAACATTTGCTCTGTTGGCACTAATATGTGTATTTGTGTCTTTCTGTCACACAGGGACAGCTCATGTAAGGACAAGTGCAGGTGATCAAAGGCCTCTCCCAAGACACGCTGAGCATTAGGCACACAGCTAACAAGGCAAAAAAAACTCTGTACCCCTCTGCACCAAAATACTTTGTTCCAAACATGAAGCACGTTTCTGGAGACTTTACATTCATTGTGTCATCTGTATCACAAACCAAGCCTCAGAGTTTGTGTAGCTCTGTGAGCACCCCCTAGAGTCAGTGAGCTCCTTCTCCAGACAGAGGAGGCTGACAGAACAAAATATGGCCTTTGTTTTAAAGTAGACTTTCTTCTTTTTCTCTCTGCAACACACGTGGAAACCTTCAGATGTATAAACTTAATATTTCTAGCTGAAGATGTGGCTGATTTCAATGGAAACAATTAAAAACAAAGAGTGGGGAAGTGTGTTTGGTGTTATTCCTCTGTGATGGTGGGCAGGTGGGGCGTGCTGGGTGAATTGGCAGAGCTCCTCAGGTATGAACGGATACTAATGCTTGAGATGGACCACACGTCACTCAGTTCTGAAAACAAAGAAAATTTTGTAGGTTAAGGGAGAGGTGCCCAAAATAGACAGATACTCTCTGTTCCATGTTCAGATGAATATTCAGTCACTACCACAAATTATAACTCAAAACTTTGGTCTGTGATCTCTAAAGACATGAGGGTCAGGGCTGACGTAGACACAGGCCTGCTCCACATCAGCCTAGATCATTTTTATTGGATTAATGAAACGGTCATGACACATCTGTAGGCACATGTATACATGTCTATATTTATATTATATATCATATTTATTATAACTTTTGTGGAGAGAGGAGATACAAAAAGCTCATACAGGGGTCATGCAGGGGTCATGTACTGAAGGCCAAAGGCAGGGACATGAAGGTGCCCCCAAGGGGGTCACAGGGGAGCGGGCTCCAGTGCACACACACCACCTGGGACATGTCTAACACACAGACACAGAGAGATCAGTGCATGCAGCTGCTCACCAGTGCTCACAGAAACATATTACTAACTGAAGACAGTTATTATTTTCAGTTTCAAGACAAAGGATTTGATGAAGACCAAGACACAGATCATCACCTCAATGATCCAGCACACAATCAAAAAAAAAATTGGGTCTTTTTCTGCGATTTGTTGGTTCACAGATCAGAGCAGTGTCTGCTTGGGGAAGTAGCATCAAGGAACATTTGTTGTAAGCATCCACATAAAGAACATAGATTCACAATGGTTCACTGGTATAACAAGCATAAAAGAGATGATGAAGTGAGTGCAGAAGAGTGGTACCTGTTCTGAACTTGCTGTATGTGCCATTCTCATTAGTCTGCTGACTGAAGGGCAGACCACGCTCTCTCCACCTACAACACAGACACTTGCCATCACACAGAATATGAGGCCTCGCGCTTATTGTAAGGGGAGGGCCATAATCATTGCAACATAAGACACCAGAAACAGCCAGCTCTATGGGCACAGATCTCAAAATGTAGAGAAAAATGATTATAATTTGTGCCAGCTGCCATTGTTCAGGACTGTTCCAAAGTACAGTCCTTGTATACACAAGAGTTTAAAATGTGTATTAAGACCCTCATTTACAATGCCCCTTACCAATAAAAAACACAAACAGTATCACAGTAATATGAAAAGGCCTGTGCCTGTGCTCACCAGTGGAAAGTGAAGATGACAATAATGAGAAAGGAGGACACTGCATCAGTTAGGATCCACATTTGGCTATAGTCCTCTGGGGTCTGGAGAAAAACAAATTTTACATTTTAAGGTTTAACCTCTTTTCAACACACAGAGGAATAGTTGTGTGAGCTGATCTCCCGCCCACTCTCTAGTGTTTGTGAGTTGGTGAAGCTCACCATGAGAAAAAGTGGGCTGCGGATGCTGGACAGGATGTGGATTGAGTTGGTAGTGACAGACTGAGCCCCTGCGCACCAGGCCAGAGTGTAGAGCCACGGTTGGCTGATCACATACAGATTGGTGCTGATGTTCACCAAAGCATGTTTACTGTACACATGATGGAACAGCGGTCAGTGCTTCAACTTCAGAACAACAACACCTTCAAAAGCAACCTACACAAACATGAGTCACTCAAGGATTCACTTCAAACTAATTTCTTGTTAAACTACACTGAACAAAAATATAAATGCAACACTTTTGCTTTTGCTCCCATTTTTCATGAGATGAACTCAAAGATCTGAAACTTTTTCTACATACACAAAATAACCATATCTCTCAAATATTGTTCACAAATCTGTCAAATCTGTGATAGTGAGCACTTCTCCTTTGCCGAGATAATCCATCCCTCCCCACAGGTGTGCCATATCCAGATGCTGATGAGACAGCATGATTATTGCACAGGTGTGCCTCAGACTGGCCACAATAAAAGGCCACTCTGAAACATACAGTTTTGTTTTACTGGGGGGGTTTACTGGGAGGTCTGGGGACTCCAGTCAGTATCTGGTGTGACCACCATTGGCCTCATGCAGTGCAACACATCTCCTTCGCATAGAGTTGATCAGGTTGTCGATTGTGGCCTGTGGAATGTTGGTCCACTCCTCTTCAATGGCTGTGCGAAGTTGCTGAATATTGGTAGGACCTGGAACACGCTGTCGTATTCGCCGATCCAGAGCATCCCAAACATGCTCAATGGGTGACATGTCTGGTGAGTATGCTGGCCATGCAAGAACTGGGATGTTTTCAGCTTCCAAGAATTGTGTACAGATCCTTGCAACATGGGGTCGTGCATTATCATGCTGCAACATGAGCTGATGTTGTTGGATGTATGGCACAACAATGGGCCTCAGGATCTCGTCACGATATCTCTGTGCATTCAAAATGCCATCAATAAAATGCATGTGTTCTTCGTCCATAACATACGCCTGCCCATACCATAACCCCGCCGCCACCATGGGCCACTCGATCCACAACAGTGACATCAGAAAACCGCTCACCCACACGACGCCACACACGCTGTCTGCCATCTGCCCTGAAAAGTGTAAACCGGGATTCATCTGTGAAAAGAACACCTCTCCAACGTGCCAGGCGCCATCGCATGTGAGCATTTGCCCACTCAAGTCGGTTACAACGACGACCTGGAGTCAGGTCGAGACCCCGATAAGGACGACGAGCATGCAGATGAGCTTCCCTGAGACGGTTTCTGACAGTTTGTGCAGAAATTCTTTGGTTATGCAAACCGATTGTTTCAGCAGCTGTGGCTGGTCTCAGACGATCTTGGAGGTGAACATGCTGGATGTGGAGGTCCTGGGCTGGTGTGGTTACACGTCGTCTGCGGTTGTGAGGCTGGTTGGATGTACTGCCAAATTCTCTGAAACGCCTTTGGAGACGGCTTATGGTAGAGAAATGAACATTCAATTCATGAGCAACAGCTCTGGTGGACATTCCTGCCGTCAGCAGCCAATTGCACGCTCCCTCAAAACTTGCAACATCTGTGGCATTGTGCTGTGTGATTAAACTGCACATTTCAGAGTGGCCTTTTATTGTGGCCAGTCTGAGGCATACCTGTGCAATAATCATGCTGTCTCATCAGCATCTGGATATGGCACACCTGTGAGGAGGGATGGATTATCTCGGCAAAGGAGAAGTGCTCACTATCACAGATTTGACAGATTTGTGAACAATATTTGAGAGATATGGTTATTTTGTGTATGTAGAAAAAGTTTCAGATCTTTGAGTTCATCTCATGAAAAATGGGAGCAAAAGCAAAAGTGTTGCGTTTATATTTTTGTTCAGTGTATGTGAATAAGTATTATATTTTCTTTTCTCAGTAGTGATATGATGCTGTAGAGCTGATGTGTGGTACCTGATCAGCTGCTGGGACATGGTGCTGTAGTGCAGATTTAGTCGGCTGATGTGCTTCTCTCTCATCTCCTGAATAGAAGCTCTCTGTGCAGAGATCTGCTGCAGCTCTGGGTCTGCGGCCTGAACTGCCTCCCGGTTCTCAGAGGGGAGCCACAGCACCTGCACATTATAGTTTTTCTCAATAGTTTTGACACATTTCTCCATTCAGAATTGTCATTTGCAAAACAGGTCACACAAAGAATCCAAACAGGATTTCAGGTTCTCAAAACAAGGCATTTTCACTGCAAAATGTTCTATAATCAAAATTCTTAAATTATCTCTCAAAAGCAAGTTTTTGCATCAAAATGATCAAACTGCAACCACGTTTTCATTCGCACATTCACTCATTTGACACAGCAGCTCAAAACTCTGAGTTGCTCTCCCTGCTCTCAGTAACTGCAGCTCCCACTGATTTAGTGCAGCAAGCATTTATTTATTTTCTTTTTATTTAACCTTTATTTAACCAGGAAAGTCCAGTTGAGATTAAAAACCTCTTTTTCAAGGGAGTCCTGGCCAAGAGGCAGCAGCAAATACAAAATACAGTTACATAATTATACAAAGACAAGATAACAGGAAGAAACAAACAGATTATGAAAAACATGTGCATGTTGTGGAGATGGCCTCTAGAACTCAGTTTAGATTTAAAAGCATTCAAGGAAATCAACTCAGATAAGTTCCAGTGTTTCTGTAATGTATTCCATGCATAAGGTGCAGAGTGGACAAAAGCCTTTTTGTCCAGTTCAGTACGAGCAAATGGAACAGAGAGCAGCACATGATCTTGTGAATGAAGAGAATAAGAATCAGTTCTTCTCTGTGACAGTAAGCTACAGATGTAGGTCGACAGTAGTCAGCAGTAATTTAGGGTTCATACTTCACACAAATTAATAAACAGGAGACTATGGGTATTTTTGCTACCGAAAATCTGACCGTTTTCATAATGAAACAGGAAAAATACAAACAAAATATTTTTACATAAATATACAATCTGCATTTTAATCATTTATGTATTGTACCGTACTGTATATTATTTTACACAAGTCTTTGGTTACTATGATGCACTGTAAACCTGCAGTGGTGTATTCTTTATACTGTAGTATGTCTACTGTAAGAAATAACCATGACAGTACAGCAAACTGAAACAAGGGACATTTGCTTTATTCTTCATCCTGACATTTTTACCACTGTCAGTGAGAGCACAGGGTTACAATAATGAAAATATGTTTATTCTGAAAAAAGAAAAACAGTTTGTATATCTCCTCTTGTGATGGCTGCTGGGAAAACTGTCCTGAGAGACAGATTCAACCTCAACAGGTTTTCTCAGTCCTTAAGGTTTATTTATTTATTTTATTTATTATTTTATCCATATGGTTATAATATGGTTATATACTACAGCTGTGTCCCAATTCAACGGCCACAGCCTTCGTCGGCTACATTTGAAGGCTGATTACATCACACTCGGCGCGACATGGGGTGTCCCAATTCGAAGGCTACTTGCAGCCCTGCTAATGCAGCCCTGCTAATGCAGCCCACGAATGCGGCCTTCCTTTCCCGCTGAACGAAGGCTGCATCAGGTGCATCCTTCGCGGCCCAACATATCCCATGATTCACTGCGTGCTGCTTGTCTGACGTTCGAAGATGGCAGAGGCGGAGAGAGCTGCTCAAACTCCTCCAGGAGGAAATTAAACAAAATAAAAAAATAAAATGAGTGTAATTTCTGGCTCCATTTCTGCTCATGTGACCAATGAATAAAGTGAATTAGCAAGCAGCTGCGGTCCTGGTTGCTAGGCGACAGCGGCGACATGAGAGGAGGAGCAGCTGTTGACGTACGCTCCGTGGACCGGACCATCCCATTTCGGCTCGGCCTTTGCGGTTCACGAAGGCCACAAGAAGGAGTAGCCTCCGTGGACCGCGACCTTCAAGGCTGCAGCCGTTGAATTGGGACACAGCTTACATATTGTGTCTTGCCCCTGACTCTCTGCCGAGACCCTTTTCTCTTTGATTCCTGTGTAAAAACACTGAAATAGAAGTGATCAGATGCTGAGTGCTCACAAATGTTAGATTTTTGCTGCTACGCTTAAGTTTCTATATTTAAAGAAACAGCATTTTGGGCAAAGTCCCTTTTCATGTGCAAAAAATACTCTTGTATTGGCCAAATAAAGTGATTTCACTGAAGCTGTGTGTCTCTGTGCGAGAGCTGTGTGAAGTGTTTTGAGAATGAGTTTGACAACTGTGTGAAATGATGATAAATGTTTTAAATGATTTGCAAACAGACAATCCTGTTGATATATAGGTTTTAAAAAATATATTGAATGGACCCAGGTTTCAGTAAATGAGCTAAAGCAATTGAGAAAAACTGTAAGACAAAAACAAAATGTACCTGTGGGGAGTTAATGTGAGTGGTCAGTTACCTGTGAGCAGGTGATGTGAGTGGACAGTTACCTGTGAGCAGGTGATGTGAGTGGACAGTTACCTGTGAGCAGGTGATGTGAGTGGACAGTTACCTGTGAGCAGGTGATGTGAGTGGACAGTTACCTGTGAGCAGGTGATGTGAGTGGACAGTTACCTGTGAGCAGGTGATGTGAGTGGACAGTTACCTGTGAGCAGGTGATGTGAGTGGACAGTTACCTGTGAGCAGGTGATGTGAGTGGACAGTTACCTGTGAGGAGTTGATGTTAGCCTGCACCACCCGCAGTGTGTCGTTGATATACGTGTGGCTGTAGGGGTGTCCTGAGGGCGGTTGGCGCAGGTCAAATAGCACCAGTTTGGCACTGTGTGCTGCCACCTGCAGGAACTGAGCCAAAGATGGAATAGATTGATTCTGCACCTGGTAGCGATCGTCTTCAGAAAGAGAGCTGACCGAACCAAAAGGATCCCTCTGCAACACAACATACAACTGTCCTCATCCACATCCCAACAATGGTATTTAAATGTAGTCTTCTCTTTTCAGAGAAAGTGGTGTGGCAGTGAGCAGGTTTTAGGTTTGGTGGCATCTACAAGCACTTTTACTTATTACTTGTTATCAAAATGGCAACACATAAACAACACTGTATAAATAGGGATTTACGATAATATCGGACCAATAATTGGCATTTATGACGTAATACAGATAATGCCAATAACAAAAAAATCATCCAATATTAGAACCAATAATAATAAACCCAAACTGCTTTGACGTTGCCGTCTTTGCCCTGTGTTTTTTTCTTTAACGACTCTCAGTCTGTGAGTTTTCCTCAGCCCCGCCCCCAATGCAGACTGCTGTCAGCCTGGGAGCCAAGGCCAGATTATCCATTAGGCCTACCGTGCACTGGCCCAGGGGCTCTTGCTTCCTGGCCAGGGCCCAACCAACCAGACCAATGAGCATTAAGCTACTAATAAAAAATTGGGCAATATTTTACTCTTTACAATCCCAGACTTCTAAAATTTCTCTGTTAGTGTACCGGGGCTTCTCAAAGTGTTCAGTGCTTTAACAATGGCGCTTTTTGCCACTGGGGCACAGCGCGTCATTTATCTCCAGTGCTGAAATGTTTAAATGTTATGGTCCAATTATATGCAATCTGATCTGAAGCGCATTGCCTACCATGGAAATGCGCGAGGAATTTCTCACAATATCTGAGCTGGATTATCATAATAATAACATTAAACATAAGTTCAGACATTCTGTTAAATGTCTGTGGTCTTCTCTGGAGTCACAGCCCAGTTTAATGACGGTGAAGGCTCAGACTGTGACAGGATATCTGTACTGGAGCAGGGGCTGAGCTGAGCAGCAGAGGGGTTCAGGGCACAATGTGGACACCACAAATAAATATGTGATCAGACAGTCACTCATAAAGGAAATTATAATATATATAATATATAATCCCCATAAAGAGAAACTTATGCTAGATAATGTAAAGCTTATATTAGGCTTTTGGCCCATTAAATAAGCCAGGGTTTATTCAGTAACAAGTGCAAGTTGGTTTGGAGCAGTGGTTCTTAAATTGTGGGTAAGGGCCCAAAAGGGGGGCACAGAAAGTGTAAATAGAGTATATTTGTTGAGCTTATTTTCAAGCCAAGATTAAATTGCAACAGTTTTCTAAAATACAGTAGGCTACATGTGCATGGTAACAGTAAAATAAAAAAGTAAGTTAGAAAATTACTAAAAACAAATAGAGGACTACAGATTGGGCAGGACAAAAGTAACTCAAAAGCAGTACAAAGTATTACTGTGCCACAGTCACAGAGCCAGCAACAGCCAGAACAGAGTAGAGGTATAGTGCGTATTATTACAATATTCACAATATTTTTTGTCTAAATACTAGTGGTGTAACAATAAAGTAACTATATCAATGTACAGATTTTTTTTCTATGATACTGCTCCATTGATACACATTACCTTCTTTCGAATCGTATCGTTTTGTAGGTGTGTATCGATATACATGAAATATCAATCGATAATATTGGAAATATCAATATTAGAAATTTGCATGTTAAAATAAAACCAGATATGGCTTTTTGATAGTAATTTTTTTGTTTTTAATTAATTAAAATGTTTTACTCAACTTATTTCAGCCCTGCGACAAGCTGGCCCCTGTCCAGGGTGTACCCCGCCTTCGGCCCAAAGTTACTGGGATAGGCTCCAGTCACCCGCAACCCCTAACGGGAATAAGCGGTAGAAAATGAATGAATGAATGAATTTTCGCTCTGTGTCTACTGGACATAATTAACCCCAGCCGCAATGCAACATTTGAGCATAAACTTTTATGATTTTTGGCAAAAAGTTGCTCAATCGTTTATTGATATGAAGGTGCTGAATCGTGTCAAATCATTCTAAATTAGCCAATATTGTTCTTGAATTGTATCAAAACAATTTTAATTGATGCGTATTGTATCATTGTAAAAACTTATCGTTACACCCCTACTAAATACACTTTTACTTTAAAGACTATTTTCTCCTTGATTTTATTGCATTATTATCACAGTGTCCATGTGGTATGATTCAGTAAAAGCCCAACAAAAAATTGTGCCCAGGGCCCCCTAAACTAATAATCCAGACATGCTGGGAGCAGTGGAGTTGTCCCAGTGCAGGCTTTCTTTACGATGTCCCCTGACGAAAGATTGTGCATGTTCTGTTGCAATTCTATGAGAAGGGAAGGGGGCTACTAGCTTTTTATATCAAATATTATTATTAAGTCTCCTTAAACTTTATCACGACGAAGATGTGTGAAGAATACAGTGCGGCCCACCCCACTGTTTTCAATCAAACACACGGACAGTGCTAAGCAGCATATATAACCACTTCAGAAGCTTAGCATGTAAACAGTGTCGGGTCCTAAAAGGGCGTGTTGTCTGTTAATATTCAGCAAAATTAAAGAACAATAGCCCCGGACTGTGTGTAGAGCAAGAGGAGTTTTCCAGCACTCTTCTCATTGAGTGAGAGAAGGACTGGATATGTGCCCTTCTGCTGCTCAGCCTGTGATTCCTCTCTCACACAGAGCAGAAAACAGCCTCATATCAGCCCAATGCAGAAGCGAGAGGCTTTGTGCGGGACGGGACAGTCTCTTTCCTATGAAAACCTTTTATTAATCCACAAATTAGATCGCCTCATTCACAGCATGCGTCTCATGTTTACAGAGCATGCTGTGGCCAAACTTGTCTGATTGGACGTTATACTGTAAGGCTCGCCTATTTCTCCCTGATAGATTCAAGATCACATGGGGTAAAAAACCACCTGCAACTAAGCTGAAAATGTCTTTATCTGTATATTAATATAAAAAATTATTACAACAATATTAATAATAGTTCAAATAGGCTTTGGACACAGAGAAAAGTAATGTGTGACTTCTGACACATTACCAGGTCAAAATGAGAGCCTGCAATGTAAGTGGCTGTAAGAAGGCTGGAAACCCATACTGAGTCAAATCGGATCATTTTACTTTATATTCATTAATTTGTCAAAAGTATTTCAGGTTTTATAAAATCAAGGTTAATAAAGGTTGGTACGAGCTATAGTGTTAAATTCATTTGTACTTCTCTTAAAATCAGGTTGAGTTGGATAAAAAATAGATACAAAATCTTACATAAGAATTATCGGTTTTATTGGTTCCAAAAATGCATTATCGTGCATCCCTATTGAATAACAAGCTGCTATACAATTGCTGCTATATTCATTGTTTTACTACTGAAGCGACATTCCAGATTGTATGTGTAGAATGTGTAGCGTGTGTGCTACATATCACTCTGGCTTTTGCCAGGAAAGAAAATTTACTTCAGATCAATAAAAGCCTCTATTCTACTAACAACTAAAATACTTTCAGACACACAGTAACACTAATCGACCAGCAACTATGATTTTAAACTACCTTCAAACTATGTGGTTAAGAGTTTTAGCTTTGAAGATTTCTTTCACCCTAAATTAAGAACTGATGCAGTACTGCCAACATTGTCCTCGTACACTGCTACAAAGTCTTCTCTGATGATAATGAGTTGTTGGACACTCACAGATAAGAACCATTTGCCAGCGTTAAGCTGCTGCAGCTCTGCCCATGTAAACATGGAGGCGTCCTGCTCTGTTCGGTTTGGAAACACCTCTTTGATGTTTGTGGTCCTCTTCAAAGTGCTGTCATGCATCAGGAAGGGAACTCCATCATAACTAAACACACACACCAACACAATAATTAAGAAACATGATCACTTAACGATACACAGCTTACTCAGACAAGTCATTTCTTCCTCTTAGAGGAGCTTGTCTGCAAAAGACTGGCACAGAGAAAGACTGGCCACTAATTAGTCACAAAAAACACATTATTATTTGCATTTTACTTTGAGAAGAACGGTCATTTCCTTATGTACCCAGGGATTACGGATGGAAACTAGCTATTTATCTATAATCTGGTGCAGCACATATCTGTCTCTGTGAGCTTAATGTCTCTGTAAACTGTCCCTACCAAATAAAGACTAAACTAAACTAAACTTACCTAGGCTCTGAGCGCATTCACTAAGCTAAAGCCTAACTCACTCCTCAATGGACAATAATAGTCCAGAGCGACTGATGCGCCACAAGTG
Source organism: Bostrychus sinensis (assembly GCA_020698575.1). Taxonomy (NCBI): domain Eukaryota; kingdom Metazoa; phylum Chordata; class Actinopteri; order Gobiiformes; family Eleotridae; genus Bostrychus; species Bostrychus sinensis. The sequence continues at coordinate 38,755,984 of CM036245.1, forward strand.
GCATGGCATCATTTATAGAAAACATGACACAAAACTGCTCAGGGAAAATGATACAGATTGAAACAAGAAATACAGCAGGGTGAAATAGGGTATAATAATAGTAGACAAATAGAAGCAGGGAAGGACTTGAAGCAAACAAACCCAGGCTTAATAAGGTAGCTGCTCCACCAAGTGAGCTACTAAGGCACCAACATCCATGTCTCCAGATGCAAGACACTGTGGCTTCATAATATAAATACATGTACTGTATGTGTGGTACCAGAGATATGCACAAGTCTTTGGTCGCAGGTCCAACATAAGTCTCAAGTCTCTGGCCAAAGACCAAAGCCAAGTCTCAAGTCTTTTGGTTGCAAGTCCAAGTCAAGTCGCAAGTCCCCGTTTCTGTACACAGTTATTTGCACTAATTAAAAATACAGTATGATACGAAAACTCTAATAGTAACAAATAGACCTATAGACCGAAAACAACTAAATTAGACAAACAGCTTTGCAAATCAAAAAGTTCTGTGTTTTGAAAGGATGTCCTGTAACAGGGCAACCAGGCTCTGGACTCAGACAGAACCAGTCAGGCCACAGTGAAATACCAAATTCACCCCTTACAGAAAAACTGTGACAAAATAGTGACCCTCTCTCTCTGTTTCTATTAATAACCTCAGTCCAAAAATAATTCAAATCATCTTAATACAGTGAGAGGTTACCAACTCACCAATAGAAACAGCACTATAGTGTTATCAGCAGTTTATCTGATAAATAAAAATGCCCGACTTACGTTTAAGATCAGATTTACAGACTTATATATAAGATATAAGGCTCCTTTAGCATCTCCAGGCTGTGGCTAACAGGTAATAAATCTTCACTTGTGCCTGCCCACTGGCAGACTTCTGCCTTTCCTCCTCTGCTACCTGACAAAATATTCACTTTTATGAATGAGGTGACATTTAACGTTTTGTTAATGAGTTCATCAATAGCTTAATATTATAACTAAATTAAGATGCTAATTTGATGAGTTGTTTACACAACTCAAAGTTTCTAATTTCTCTTTGACTGCTTTCATTCCTGTTGTAGTAGCAATGTCTCTGTCCAATGCCTGTTTTTTATGGCATTATTCTCCTGTTGATGTCAATAGTACAGTCCGAATCTCACGGCCCATATGCGTGTTGAGAACACGCATACCCCGCCACACTCACGGATGGAGACAGCCACACAGAGCGCGGAGGAAGCGGGACATGCAGCAGTGAAGCCAATGAAAGCTCAAAAAACACTCAGTGGAGCTGTGCTCTGGCGAATCAGCTCATGTGCTGTGGTGCTGTGTGTGTGTGTGTGTGTGTGTGTGTGTGTGTGCGTGCGTGCGTGTGTGTGAGAAGCAGAGGAGAGACAGGGCAGCGAAGCCGGCAGAGCCAGCGGGGAAAGAAGCCAAAATAAGCAGCAGCCCTGTATTGTCACTTTAGTAATAAGTGCATGAAGGACTCATATTGTTCATGCATCCCAAACAGGGCTTAATTTGTAAATCAACCCGGACCCCAGAGTCCAAAAGGCCAACTATGATACCAGAACATACACACAACACAAAACTTAGGCGCACACACATGCCAAAATACCAAGCAACTGCTCAGTTATACTCAATTTTAAATGATATTTTAACATATTTGTTAACATTATTATACATTATAGTGTTTCACTTCAGTGTAATGTGTCAGTGTATGTTTTTGTGTGATTGCTCAGCTGATCGAGAAATCAGCTGCTACACATGATTACTGCGCTTTTGTAGACTCGCTCTGTCATAGACCTACTGTGTGGCCACCAGTCTGAAGCAAGAACACAGACTCATGCAGCTGTGGTTTGTATAGACAAAGTCTAGACTAGGAAAGGGCTCGAGCTTATAGATGCATTTGAACAAACGAAAAAGAACAAACTGCTGTGGATCTATGTCCCGTGTGCACAGAGGATATAGTGAAGGAATAAAAAGCGCACATCAAGGGCATGTGGCGTAAGGTTTCCATGCGTAACTATAGCTATGTAACAGTGACACTGGCATTTAACTAGCCCCGTATCTCACCCTGTAACCCACGATCAGCGCATTAGCTCTAGCTTCCATACGCATTTGAGTAAAAGAACAAACTGACGTGGCTCTGCTATGTCCCATGCGCTCTCGGGCGCAGTGTGGAAATAACATCATGTTTCCAGTACAAGGAATCTTTAGTTTACAAAATCCCAAGAAGTGCTGTATACAAGTGTACAGTGATTACCTGATAGTCACATCTGTCTCCAGTCCGACTCCTCCAGATTCAACTGCCTTCTCAAAAGACATCAGAGTATTCTCTGGGGCCAGCTACACAACAAAATAAACAGTTCACAATACACACAGGTATCACACAACCTTCTGACAAATATATGTTATCATTTTTATTTTAAGATTTATTTTTTGGATATATGTCTTTATTTTATAGTGACACAGTGACTCACCATTGGTGCTCCCCTGTGTCCAATGAGCCTGGGGGGAGGGCCCAGCGCCCCTGCCTCTTTGATGCAGGGTGAGTACATGCCCAGAGGGACCAGGTAGAGCGAGAAGAGCACGGACATGAATAAAGCCATGACGGCCATCTGATGCACTAGAAACCAGTAACACACATTACTTTTGGCCCTCATCAAAAATACTGTCTACACAACATAACACTTGTTTATGGAGGAAAGTCCTGCAACATGACTCCAAGATTAAGCCACAAGTCTCTATGACCAGTGGAGACCCGGGAAAGACAGCTGAGATTACCACTGAAGAGAAAAGGAACGAGCAAGCAGACAAAGGCTGGGATAAGAACCAGAACTTTTAGATCTAAAGGGGCAGGAGTAGCTCAGTAGGTAGAGCCGTTCGCCCACTAACTGGAAGCATGGTAGATTAATCCCCACTACCAGCATTGCCTGCTGGCATTGTGTCCTTGGGCAAGACACTTCACCCACTTTGCCTGGTGTAAGAATGTTTAGTGCAATTGTGTGTTTGATGGTGGTCGGGGAGGCCATAGACACAAAATGGCTGCCATCTCTCTGTCAGTCTGCCCTGGGGCAGCTGTGGCTACAGAAGTAGTTCACCATCACCGAGTGTGACTAGGAGTAAAGAAATAATGCACCTATATGTAAAGCTACTTCCTGTCTAGAAAAGTGCTATATAAGACTAATGCGTCATCATTCTTTATTATTACAGAAATAACAAGGCTAAAAGAATGTTGTATAGAACGTGTGAATCTTTGAGGTCAATCAGACATCTGCCACTCCATTATTTCATTAAGCCTGTTCATCTTGCATCAAAAAAAGTAATGCAAAGCCACAATTATTTATTGCAGGGGTCTCAAACTAAACTTCACTAGGCCCCATATCTAGTATAGTAGCCACATAAAGGTTCAGGTCACGTAAAGTGAAATACATTTGGAAAAGTTTTTTTTTTAATTCTTTTTTTTAGAAAAAAATTATTATAACTTGAGATGATAAATTTAGTACGTTTAGTATGTCAAGTCCCATGAAATATGCAGTGCAGTAGCAAGAAACAATCAAATAGCACTAAAAGCTCTGATCTTTTATTAGCCAAGCAAACAAGAGCAAAGATAACGTTGACCTTTTTAGATATTATAGTAAAGAAAATACTTGTTATGGATATTTTTTATGTCAGAAACACTGTTTTATTTTACAAAAAAATTGCTGAGCCAGATTATTGTTATTTTTTATATTATGCCCATATGCAGGGGGGCTGCAAATGGGCCCTGGGCCACAACTTCGAGACCCCTGATTTATTGTATTTATTTTACTACACATGCTTGACGATTATTGCATAGAACATTTCAAAACTCACCCCTTTTGTTCATGCGAAAAAAGTGCAGTGCTATTGGCCAGGAGAGAGTGGCCATGAGAGAGACTGCAGCCACATGCAGGAAGGGAGCAGTGACCTAAGAAAAATCATATATAAAAATAAGAGGACAGAGGTCACATGATATAACATGGTAGAACGTGCAGACCAATGATGAAGACCCACCTGCAGTGAGAGGATCAGAGTCTTCCACTCTTTGCTCCAGAGGTCAGAGAGGACAGCCGTGGCACAGACAGAGAACACCAACGTCACCACAATCCCAATCTGCCAGACACAGGGCCACGAGAATCCATAAGCTCTGACATATTTAACTCACTCCCCCTTGAACTGCCACCTTATCGTGGTGGGGCAGTTTGAGTGCCCAAATGATCCTAGGAGCTATGTTGGCTGGGGCATTATGCCCCTGGTAGGGTCTCCCATGGCAAACAGGTCCTAGGTGACGGGCCAGACTAAGAGCAGTTCACAAAACCTCTATGAGAAGTATTTTATCAAGGACCGTGACGTCGCCCGGTATGGTGCAGCCGGGGCCCCACCCTGGAGCCAGGCCTGGGGTTGGGGCTCGAATGCAAGCGCCTGGTGGCCGCGCCTATGCCCATGGGGCCTGGCCGGGTAAAACCCGAACGAGCGACGTGGGCCCGACCTCCTGTGGGCTCACCACCCGCAGAGGTAACCATAGGTGCTATGTGGATCGGGCAGCAGTCGAAGGCGGATGCCTCGACGACCCGGTTCCCAGACACAGATTCTAGCTGTAGGGACATGGAATGTCACCTCACTGGGGGGGGGGGGGGGGGGGGGCTGAGCTTGTGCGGGAGGTTGAGCGTTACCTGCTAGATATAGTTGGGCTCACCTCCACGCACAGCTTGGGCTCTGAAACCCAGCTCCTTGAGAGAGGTTGGACTCTCCACCACTCTGGCGTTGCCCGCGGTGAGAGGCGGCGGGCTGGTGTGGGCTTGCTCATAGCCCCCCAGCTCAGCCGCCATGTGTTGGAGTTTACCCCAGTAAACGAGAGGGTCACGTCCCTGTGCCTTCAGGTTGGAGACAGGTCTCTTATTGTTTATGCCTATGGGCCAAATAGCAGTACAGAGTACCCGGCCTTCTTGGAGTCCCTGGGAGGGGTACTGGAAGGTGCACCGACTGGGGACTCCATTGTTCTGCTGGGAGACTTCAACGCCCACGTGGGCAGCAACAGCGACATCTGGAGGGGTGTGATTGGGAAGAACGGCCTCCCCGATCTGAACCCGAGTGGTGTTTTGTTATTGGACTTCTGTGCTAGTCACAGTTTGTCCATAACGAACACCATGTTCAAGCACAAAGGTGTCCATAAGTGCATGTGGCATCAGGACACTCTAGGCCGGAGATCGATGATCGACTTTGTAGTCGTGTCATCTGGCTGAGCCCTCTGTCAGAGGGTTCTTCAACTCCCACCTCCGCGAGAGCTTTGACCAGATCCTGAGGGAGGCTGGAGACATAGAGTCCGAGTGGACCATGTTCTCCACCTCTATTGTCAATGCGGCCGTTCGGAGCTGTGGCTGTAAGGTCTCTGGTGCTTGTCGTGGCAGCAACCCCTGAACCCAGTGGTGGACATCGGAAGTAAGGTATGCCGTCAGGCTGAAGAAGGAGTCCTGTCGAGCCTGGCTGGCTTGTGCGACTTCTGAGGCAGCTGACGGGTACCAGCAGGCCAAGCGTGCTGCAGCCCGGGCGGTTGTGGAGGCAAAAACTCGGGTCTGGGAGGAGCTCGGGGAGGCCATGGAGGAGGACTATCGGTCGGCCTCAAAGAAATTCTGGCAAACCGTCCGCCGCCTCAGGAGGGTGAAGCAGTGCTTCACCAACACTGTTTATAGTGGAGGTGGGGAGCTGTTGACCTCGACTGGGGATGTTGTCGGGCAGTGGAAGGAATACTCTGAGGATCTCCTCAATCCCTCCGACACACCTTCCATTGAGGAAGCAGAGGCTGGGGACTCAGAGGTGGACATGTCCATCACTCAAGCTGAAGTCACTGAGGTGGTTGGAAAGCTCCTCAGTGGAAGGCACTGGAGGTGGATGAGATCCGTCCTGAGTACCTCAAGTCCCTGGATGTTGTGGGGCTGTCGTGGCTGACACGTCTCTGCAGCATCGCGTGGCCATCGGGGACAGTACCTCTAGACTGGCAGACTGGGGTGTTGTTTCCAACTAAAGGGGGATCACAGCCCTCAGCCTCCCCGGGAAAGTCTATTCCAGGGTACTGGAGAGGAGAATTCAGCCGATAGTCGAACCTCGGATTCAGGAGGAACAATGCGGTTTTCGTCCCGGTCGTGGAACAGTGGACCAGCTCTACACCCTCTATTGGGTGCCCGAGGGTTCATGGGAGTCCGCCAATCCAGTCCACATGTGTTTTGTGGATTTGGAGAAAGCGTTTGACTGTGTCCCTCGTAGTGTCCTGTGAGGGGTGCTCTGGGAGTATGGGTCCGGGGCCCTTTGCTAAGGGCTGTCCGGTCCCTGTACAACCGGAGCAGGAGCTTGGTCCGCATTGCCGGTTGTAAGTCAGACCTGTTCCCAGTGCATGTTGGACTCCGGCAGGGCTGCCCTTTGTCACCGGTTCTGTTCATTATTTTCATGAACAGAATTTCTAGGTGCAGCCAGGGGCCGGAGGGAGTCTGGTTTGGGAACCACAGGATTTCATCTCTCCTTTTTGCAGATGATGTTCTGTTGGCTTCATCAAACCAGGACCTTCAGTGTGCATTGGGGCAGTTTGCAGCCGAGTGTGAAGCAGCTGGGATGAGAATCAGCACCTCCAAGTCCGAGGCCATGGTTCTCGACTGGAAAAGGGTGGCTTGCCCTCTCCAGGTCTGGGGAGAGCTCCTGCCTCAAGTGGAGGAGTTCAAGTATCTCGGGGTCTTGTTCACGAGTGAGGGAAGGATGGCGCGTGAGATCGACAGGTGGATCGGTGCAGTGTCTGCAGTAATGAGGTCATTGTATCGGTCTGTTGTGGTGAAGAAGGAGCTGAGCCGAAAGGCAAAGCTCTCGATTTACCGGTCGATCTACGTTCCTACTCTCACCTATGGTCATGAGCTTTGGGTCATGACCGAAAGGACAAGATCCAGGATACAAGTGGCCGAAATGAGTTTCCTCCGCAGGGTGGCTGGGCGCTCCCTTAGAGATAGGGTGAGGAGCTCTGTCACCCGGGAGGAGCCCGGAGTAGAGCCGCTGCTCCTCCACATCGAGAGGAATCAGTTGAGGTGGCTCGGGCATCTGTTCCGGATGCCTCCTGGTCGCCTTCCTGGGGAGGTGTTCCGGGCATGTCCCACTGGGCGGAGGCCCCGGGGAAGACCTAGGACACGCTGGAGGGACTATGTCTCCCGGCTGGCCTGGGAACGCCTTGGGGTCCCTCCGGTAGAGCTGGAGGAAGTGTCTGTGGAGAGGGAAGTCTGGGCATCTTTGCTTAGACTTCTGCCTCCGTGACCCGGTCCCGGATAAGCGGAAGAAGATGGATGGATGGATATTTAACTCAATACAGAAAACATGTCAGGCAGAGGGACAGTACCTTGTGGCTCCAGTGAAGGTAAAGTCTTTGGCCCTCTGCAAGCAGACACACAGCCAGGACCTGCACACAGCAATGCAGTGATATACATGGCAGAATTTCCTCCCTCATGCCTTTATAAACCAATGTGGGTAATGTCTTCTGACAGTACAGTAGTGGTGTTTTAAGGGACTATATTCTGATTTTATTCATATTTTTTTGCCAATCGTGGTCACCACTTGAACAGGAGCACATTTTACAACCTTTAAAAACATTATGTGACTCAAAGAAAATGTTTTTAATAAGTACTCTACTGGTACCATAAAGTACAGGTGACGAGACCAGCAGAGGGCAGCAGAGTGCAGAGTGTTGCAAAGCACTTCTCTCCCTAAAAAGTTTGTATGATGCCATTTTACTACAAAATAAAAATATATGTGCGAAATCAGTGGATAAAGAGCTATACACTGTTTTTGGATAAATAAATGAGAGCAGACTGGACGTAGAGGGCTTGTTGATTGGTCAGTGCTTCCTGGAGTGGGCGGGAATTTGTTGTGAGAGGAAGAGGTTTGTGGAACCAAGCGAGAATACAGGATTACTCAAACAAGTTTGAATGAAAAAAAAAACACAACTCCAGGGGTGTTTTTGATGAGAGAACACAAGTCGATTTAGCAAAATATAGCCTATTTAACTTCAAATGTATTTGTGAGTACAGCACTAAAGTAAAGTAAACAGCAATGGGAACCGTCCTTAACAGTGATTTGTTAAAGAACTACTGTAAATTCTGCAAAATTGTGTTTTCCTCTTATTCTCCCATGTTATAATGTTCATCAGAAACATACCAGGAGTTGATTTGTTTCAGTGATAAAAAAAATAATTAAAAGTAATTATTGAAAAAGTGTTTTTTAGTCACATAAAATTTTGTAAAGGTTGGAAAACATGCTCTAGAGGTGACCGAGATTGGTTTAACAATATAAAAAAACATAATATAGCCCCATTAAGTAAAGATGACTGGTCATGCTCACCAACAGAAGGGAAATGTATGTGAAAAGAGCTGCAGCCACCACCAGCAGCACCAGGGACCAGGGGAACCAGAAACCCAGAGTCCCAAAGTTAAACCTGCCACAACGCATCAGAATATTAGGCTAAATAAACACCAGTTATATTGAGAATCCATTCATGTCACAAAACAATGCTAACGCAAGAAATAATTTACATTAGACTGCTATCCTTAGTAATTACACATAAACCCACCAGTCAAAATCATTGTAGTCGTTCTGAGCCTCACTCCAGAAATAAAGGAAGAGAAAGCTCAAGAAGAAAGTAACTATCAGGAGTCCGAATGTGCCACCCTCCACCTGAAACACAATTTTAGATATAGACAATAAGGAGTGTGACGTTTTTTGACAGAAGATGGGTGACACAGTATGGGTGAGTGGAAGTGTTTTGCTCTGAGCTGAGCATGTGGAGACAGCTTTCACACAGAGCTAGTGACTGCTAACGTCAGCAGGCCGCTGTGGGAAGTGGCTGGGGAATCAATAGGCTTTGCAGAATCAGCGCAGACTCTGCTCAATGCACTTTATAGATGGACCTTTTGTGTGCGTGCGTACCTGGCTGCAGCAGCACTCCCCCGGATGTGCACGCGCTCTTTGGTACCGTCTCCATTGGCAACCGTACAGGCCAGCCAGGCAGGAGACGAACGGCTGGTGTTCATACCTGCATGAGGAGCACAAAAACTGCTCAGACGCTGTACTGAAAGCTTTAGCAAATAGTAGTAGGAAAGTAAAACATGGGTTAGGGTTTGTTTTTTCAGCTGAAATTATTTGAATGGTGCTGCTCTTGTCTATCCTCCTCTTCTATATTTACTAAATGGTGTTTTTCCTCCTCTAAAATTCCATTAGCAATGCAAAATAGGCTCTACTCTGCCACCGTTGTAGTGTTACACACTGAAGTTGTTTTATTTGCATTTTAACATTAAACTGTAAAATGTCCTGCGGTGCGACTGTAACATTTACAAAATACAGAATGCAAACATAAAATATTTCACAAGAGCCTGGAACAGTTCACAAGTTTGTTGACATTGTGTTCAACATTTTTGCTTTTACCAATACATTACATACCCGGGACGTGCGGGGAGAGGAGGCAGGAGACGCAGAGCCTCACCTGTAGTAGACTGGTAGATGCCAAATTGCTTACTAGTAAAACTAGTGGACACTTTTTGACCTTAGTGCTTCTAGTAGGTGGCAAAATACTGTATCTACTAGTACTACTAGTAGTTACCAAAACCAACAATGTACGTGTAAAATGCCATATTTATACTAATAAGAACAAAATGTCTATGAGTAGCACTACTGGATGCCAATCTGTAAACATGTAAACATGTAAGTCATATTGTGAGCTTACAGGTGGCACATTTGAGGCAAAAATGCCTACTAGTTGAACAAGTGCACAACAAAAGGTCACTACTTGCACTAGTGAATAGAAATTAGGGTTAGAGTTGTACTAGTGTGCAATTTGGAATGTATTAGTAACAGTGTTGGCTTAGTTACTCAAAAAATTCCTTTACTTAGTTACTCCCTCATGAAAGTAACTTAGTTACTTTACTTTTGGATTACATCCCAGCAAGGGAGATATAAATGAATGCAATTCTAAAAAGTAGCCTTTAGCCTCACTATTGCCCTTAGCAGCATTTTTCACTCTTAATGCAGATGTTCAAGCAAAATTTCAGCTGCATCCACTTCAGCAGGGCAGCCTGACACAAGAAAAACTCCCCTTTAAGTTCACCTGTCCCTGCCCCTGTGTAGTGTTCATGCTTTCTCACACATAAAATCATTGGGAATGATTTACTGTGGATAGTCATTTGATTTCACTACATTTAGGCTAATGCGGTTGTTGTCGTTGCGCCAAAGCAGTGCACGTCTCTTTTTGTTCCGCCGTCACGAGGGGACAGCGCATCGCATGGAGAGGACGAGCAGCCGTGGTACACAATAGGAACAGAGGAGGTGGACAGAGGAGCAGGTGAAATGAAAGTAGGAAATGTATTAACGCTATTTCTTTACTTAGTTTTTGCTCCGTATCCTCGTGGTAAATTGCAGTAAATTGAACTGACTTTACTGACTGTAACAAAAATACCTAAATAAGTATTTTGTTAGTAACTGTTATATTATTACTGGTGGCTCAAAAGTAACACGTTACCTTCTCCGTTACTGACAATTGTAATCTTGTTTCTGTAACTCGTTACTTTGTATCACAATACTCTCAACACTGATTAGTACTAGTTACAACTAGTAAGCATTTTTGTCCGCACTAGTACTACAAGTTGAGCAAATTACACACCAATAGTAACACTAGGAGTCAAAGGTTTACAAGTAAATAAAAATAAGGCTGATATTGAATGTGGTCACCTCTGCAGCAGCTGCCGCCGGACCACCTTGAGTCTCCCCAGCTTCAGTCTGGACACGGGCATGCACTCAGCCACAGCCGGGCATCACAGAGGTGCAGCTGGGAGGACAATCAGAAGGAGTGACAATGAGCAGCACCTACAGAAACAAAAAGAGGTGGATTATAAAACCAACTTCCAACTTCAGAGCTGACCTGCTTAGTAACCCAGAAGATGTAAATACCCCACACAGAAGTACACCATGACCTACATTCAAGAGAGTAGGACACAGTTTGTGTGGCTGCTCACAAGATACGGCTACAAACTATCAGTTGTATCACAGCAGCCTGGCCCAGTCCAAAGACTTCACCCCTGCATATGGGTAGGTATAATTTAACAGCACAAATACCTTCAACATGTATCTGTGGTTTTATTGTGAAGCTCTCTGGTAGGTATTTTAGTAAAACATATGATAGCCAATACTTGACCTTTTATTTTACTAAGAATACATTACAAGGCTCCAGCTCTAACCCAGAACAGGCCAAGCTGCTGTAATCCGCACAGCTTCTGAGAACACTCCAGCTCGGCACACGCTCATTAGAATAGACACTGTTAGTTAGACTGTGGGTTTCATGGAATTATTTTGTCCAATTTCAGTAAATTTTTGATTGGACTTGGTCATTCTTCTTCCTAAAATGTTGCTGCCTGCATTGTCTGGCTATTTATTTGGTGTTTTTTTCTGAAGTTGACGGACACAGGGCTGAGTCAGACAGCTGCCATGGTTACAGTGACATCAGCTCTGTTATTACTGCTGTAAGAACAAACCTCACTGCGCCCACCTGTGCTCTGTGTCTGAGCCAAGAGCAGTGGAAGCTTATAGAGACATCACATAAGAAGCCTGAGGAAAATGGAGGCTGACCACACACTAGACTTTTGACTGATTTTAGGAAGCGCATGAGTTTGGGATGTAGGTGAAAGGGGATGTTCTGCTTTTTTCAGTCTTCCTGAAATAGTGTTGGACTACTTTGCATTAGTATTTCAGGTTATATAACTTCAAATAATATATGGAAAATCTCTTCTTTTGGGGAGCTGTGACTTTGCAGAGAATGCTTGGATTAGGTGTATGTTGCCCCCTGCTGGAAACAGTGGGGTATGGACAGAGCATAAAATGGCTAATTATTACAGCTATTAGCAACATGACACTAACAGATAAACTGATAAGCAGATAAATGAGCTGACTGCTTCGTAATGACAGCAATTTAAATGCTGAAATTTTCAGAACAAGTCCGGTGACTGGATTTGGACTTTAGAAACTCCTTCCTGGTTTCACGTGTGTATGTAGAGCCATGAGACCAAGCATTTTCAGCTCATGAGAGGGGGGTGGGCTCAGCATACAGGATTATCCAAATGTGAATGAAATCCAAGTATGTTTTTGAGGCAAATCTCAAGTTTTCTCAAGTCCAAGTCACTCTTAAATCCTTAGTGTTCGAGTCCAAGTCACATAGAACTAGTCCGAGTCGAGTCCAAGTTAAGACATCAGCTCTAACAGTGCAAGTCCCAGTCCGAGTCCAATCATCAATGTGCAAGTCTGAGTCCAGGTCCAAGTCTTAAGCTTGCACCTCGAGTTGAGTTATAAATGTTGTGACATTGCAAGAGCTTAACAAAACAATGCCACAAGCTAAAAGTCCAACAAAATACTCATGTGTGATTTGGGCAGGAAGTCACTCCAGCACATCCCAAAGATTCTCAGTGGGGTCTGGACTCTGTAGTGGCCAGTGCATGTCTGAAAATGATGTCTCATGCTCCCGAAACCACTCTTTCACATTTTGAGCTCAATGAATCCTGGCATTGTCATCATGGAATAAGCTGTGCCATCAAGGAAGAAAAAATCCATTGATGGAGTAACCTGATCATTCAGTATATGCAGGTAGTCAGCTGATCTCATTCTTTGGGCACCTAGCGTTGCTGAACCCAGACCTGACCAACTGCAGGGAAGCTCTTACCTTTTTGCTCAGTTAAATCCAGGTGGCGACTCTTTTTTTGGCCAGGCCAGACAGTGTATTTGTAGTAAACAAAGGCTTAGCAGGGTGCTGAGGAACGCTTTTTGAGAATTTCTTGTATGGGCAGAAACATTTCTACAGAAGAACAAACAAGAGAACCAGATGAAATGTCCTTCCTGCAGACGATTTACACCATCTACATCTATTTACTATTACAAAAGTCTTCTCAGCCTTAGCTCCTTGCTAATATCAGCTTTGATTCTGAAGACTCACCCGAAGGCTGCCCAGCTCCAGACAGGTGTAGTTTTTTTTTCTTGTGTGCACTTTGACAAAAACCCTGGTGGTACAAAGTGGTCTGGGCATGAATCTGAGTTCCTGCCCACAATAGGCATAAAGTCTGAGTAAGCTGTTATAATAAGAGTTACGCAACTCTTTGAGGCTAATACGTGCACACAATGGGACTGCCATAGAAGTATGTTGTAACTTTGGAAAAGAAGAAAAGCTGTTCTCGTTGTTCAACCCACAAACTGACTTTTCCAGAAACCTTGAGTATTTAAGAACAGGTCTGCTTCTACCCAAAAAGGAAAGGAATGGGAAAATCCACTAAATCACCAGGCACCCAATCCAAGCATTCTCTGCAAACTCAAAGTAACAGCTCCCCAAAAGAAAACATTTTCTATACACATTATTTTAAGTTATAAAACCTGAAATACTAATGCAAAGGCGGCAACACTATTTCAAAAATCCTGAAAAAAGCAGACTATGGCCCCTTTAACAAGTGCATTGTAACTAAATAAGGTGCTGACCACACACTGCAGCAGATTCTGACTGTTAGCAGAATCACTCCATACAGCTCTGTAGGGTACACACAGGTTACAGTGTTGGAGAACAGCAGGAGACAGTCACTTACAATAATGGCGTCCTCAGAGTACACGGCCCACTGAGCACTGTCCTGATGTCATCACTGCAACACACACACAAGGCCTTTTTACACACAGCCCTCACTCAGGCACTGTCAATAAAAACTCACATTCTCATATCTGGTCTCAGCCTGTACCAGACCCATTGTAATGACTGCAGAGAGGTTCTCAGTCTCTGTGTTCCTATTAGCCATAGCTGTAGAGACATGCTCACTTTGGCCCTCATTAATCAAACTTGTGTATGGCTAAAAATGGGCGTACGCCCAAAGCCATGCATGTTTCAGGAGTTATCAGTATGGACGTGGGCGTACGGTACGCTCAAATCCTATGGCGGGTCAGGAGGTGGTCTACATATACACCAGTTTCAAGTCAATGCCAAGCTGCGCAGGAAAATAATAAGAGCAAAAAAATGCATTGTCAGATTAAGTCTACTCAAAATTACAGTAGTGCGGAACAAAAATGGCATTTTAAAAATATTTTTGTTTGGACCATATATTTCGAGCAGTATGAGCTGTCAGTAAAGTTTATATGTTGTCCCAGCTATAGCTTTGATGAGGCTGCTTTTGATAAACACATAAATTGCCCATACCAAATTATTGTCCAGAGCTAAATAGGAAACTGTGGTTGCTTTAAGCACAAAAACTGCCAAGTGTAGCTCCTTAAACAGAACTTGGAATTTAACTCGCTGCGCACTGCAGCCACCTGCTCAGAGACGAGGTCACCGTGCACTATCACCCCGGAGCAGACACACTTAAACTGGGGAGCAGCAGCAGCCAGCAGCGGTGAGCGCAATGACGGTCCCGGAGAGAGACAGGTAGGACGAGTTTTGTCACAGAAAAGGGCCGCTGTCCTTTGGATGGGGACAGTTTGTGGCCAGCGCTTCACTTAGATTAGAACGAGAAACTTTCGCCGCCATGGGCCTGGCCGTCTATTCACTGGGATGCGCCCGGGACTGAGCATGGCTCATCCCTGTCTGGGCTCATCAGGTTCCGCAGTGTGTGCGTCCTCCATGCACATGCCTGTCTCCAAGAAAAGCGCTCCTCAGGCAGACACCTTCAGCCACATCAGAATACACGTCCCCGCCTTCCTCCACTGAGTCCGGGCTGAATTGCAACCACTCACCTCTGGTCCAGGCTCAGTGTGGGTCTGGGTTTGTTATGGCTATGGTCCTTTTACATCTGTGTATTGTAAATGATGAATAAAATAATCTAGTTAGGGCAATATTTTAAACTATATTTATTAGCTTCAAATGGTGAATTTTTATTTTTTTTGGATATCAATGTAAATATCGGTGTTGACGCTAAAATTAAACCTTTAATAATAATTTCCATGCGTCAAAACTAGGGCTGCAGCTATCAATTATTTTGGTAATCGAGTAATCTAGCAATTATTTTGTTCGATTAATCAAGTAATCGAATAAGAGATATTCTTGCGTGTCTGCATATTTTAAAAAGTAACACATTTTAATGCACATCTGTGAATCTGTCAGTCTAACATTAAGAAGTGTTTTTTTTTTATGTTTTAATGCATTACATTGCAAATAGCTTTGTAGGTTTTATTATTATACATTATGATATGATCTACTAATTATATACTTATATACTTTATACTTACTTATACTGGGCTATATTATTATATACTAATTATATATTTAATCAGAATATTTGTAAATGCCTATACAAAACAATGCAAAAGATGCAGAGGTGTGCATTCCCCTCACAGTTTAAAAAGTATTTTAGATGTAACCCTCTCTGCTTCTAAAAGTGATATCTATTATCATTTATACACCATGAGGGGCCTGTTAAAAGACACTGAGCCCACACGGCTAATTAGCATACATAAACAAAGTTCGCAAGGATTGCACATCACACTACGCTGTTCATTTCTGCCAGTTTGCTGCCACCTACTGAACAAAGGTTTTACAGAGGCAATAACAATACTTTCTCTGTGATTATTAGTGTTTCTATCGTCTGCAGGGTCTCCAGAGTTTGCCTGGAAATTCCAGACTCACCGCTGTACCAGCGGATGAGTCTGGTCGCCTTAGAATCAATTCGATTTCTAGGGCGGAGCAAACCTGAATTAACGGACAGCGGAGTTAGCCAATCAGAAAATGGCGGACGTGACGTTAATAAAGCGACAAGAAAGTGAGAAAGTAAACAAATGGAGTAGTGAAGCCACGAGGGAGGAACGAGGGAGTTATTTCAACATTACCGTACCATACCGCTGAATGAAACAAACTCTCGGCTCCTCGGTGCGCCATCTTGATTGTTGTCGGTGAGGAGACGCCTACGAGTGACGCTGCTCGCGAAGAACAATTGACTTAAATAAACCAATCAAAATGCACGGTACAGTTTAGATTTGAGTAAACCACTGCGGACGGCGTGGTGACCAGACTGATATTTCTCTGTAGAATAACACAGAGACATATCAGTCTGGATTTTCCAGGCAACTCCAGAGTCAGTATTTAAGCTGCTCTGTGTGTTAGCTGTAGCATTAGCCAAACAGTGCGACGCTGGGAGGACGCAATTTCCTCTAAAACCTCTTTCACGATGGTGCTGTTCTCTGCGTAGTTTATATATACATTTAAAATGCGAACTACAACTCAAATTTATTCAGTTTATAGCCCAACCACTGCCTTACTGATGCTAGTGTGTTGTGCATTAACAGTGCAGAAACTTCGTTCCGTGCATATAAAGTTCCCAGTGCTATGCACCAGTCTTATTTACATTAATTAAACAAAGCTTCTTGTTCAAAGAATGTTAATCAAAGCTTTTTACTAATCGAATTACTCGAATAACTCGATGAATCGTTGCAGCCCTAGTCAAAACAATGTAATTTTTATTCCATATTCATTTGTGCATCTTCTGGTATTTTATGTTTCAGAAGAACTAAAAATACATAGTGAGGCTTTGTTACCTGTATCATATAGAGCTGTGCCTAAAAAAATTGATACGGGGAATATCGTGAAGTACTTCTAGACAATACACGTATCCATACCCATGCTACTGTATTGATACAGGTGTTTAAATGATGTTAATGTGTTATAAATAGCTCGAACTGCAGTTTTGAAGCGAGGTGCAGTACACATTTCTGCCATAGGTGCCAGCACCGCAGCACACAGCAGCAGCATGCATCCCTTCGCAGAAAAAAAAAAAAGGAGGAAGACGGTGTTTTTTTTTTTCAGTCAGCCAAACTTGAGGGGAATTATCAGTTTTGGACTTTTAAATCACCAAGGAATCGGGAGTTAGACATGGCTCATGCAGTTTGTAGGCTCTGCAGTGAAGTAACATTACTGCAGCAACATAACTCTACAGATCTCTGTCTTCACACAAGACACAACGCTGATCTGCCGCTAGCAACAGGTAACATTAGCACAATACAGAGCCAACGTGTGTCACTGAGGCAAGGGAGCACAAAGTTACTGATGCTCTTGTGTCTAACTTGGCCTGAAATACAGTGGGGCAAAAAAGTATTTAGTCAGCCACCAATTGTGCAAGTTCTCCCACTTAAAAAGATGAGAGAGGCCTGTAATTTTCATCATAGGTATACCTCAACTATGAGAGACAAAATGAGAATAAAAAATCCAGAAAATCACTGTCTGATTTTTAAAGAATTTATTTGCAAATTATGGTGGAAAATAAGTATTTGGTCACCTACAAACAAGCAAGATTTGTGTCTCTCACAGACCTGTAACTTCTTCTGTAAGAGGCTCCTCTGTCCTCCACTCCTTACCTGTATTAATGGGACCTGTTTGAACTGGTTATCTATATAAAAGACACCTGTCCACAACCTCAAACAGTCACACTCCAAACTCCACTATGGCCAAGACCAAAGAGCTGTCAAAAGACACCAGAAACAAAATTGTAGACCTGCACCAGGCTGGGAAGACTGAATCTGCAATAGGTAAGCAGCTTGGTGTGACGAAATCAACTGTGGGAGCAATTATTAGGAAATGGAAGACATACAAGACCACTGATAATCTCCCTCGATCTGGAGCCCCCTGCAAGATCTCACCCCGTGGGGTCAAAATGATCACAAGAACGGTGAGCAAAAATCCCAGAACCACACAGGGGGACCTAGTGAATGACCTGCAGAGAGCTGGGACCAAAGTAACAAAGGATACCATCAGTAACACACTACGCCGCCAGGGACTCAAATCCTGCAGTGCCAGACGTGTCCCCCTGCTAAAGCCAGTACATGTGCAGGCCCGTCTGAAGTTTGCTAGAGAACATCTGGATGATCCAGAAGAGGATTGGGAGAATGTCATATGGTCAGATGAAACCAAAATAGAACTTTTTGGTAAAAACTCTACTCGTTGTGTTTGGAGGAGAAAGAATGCTGAGTTGCATCCAAAGAACACCATACCTACTGTAAAGCATGGGGGTGGGAACATCAGGCTTTGGGGCTGTTTTTCAGCAAAGGGACCAGGACGACTGATCCGTGTAAAGGAAAGAATGAATGGGGCCATGTATCATCAGATTTTGAGTGAAAACCTCCTTCCATCAGCAAGGGCATTGAAGATGAAACGTGGCTGGGTCTTTCAGCATGACAATGATCCCAAACACACTGCCCGGGTAACGAAGGAGTGGCTTCGTAAGAAGCATTTCAAGGTCCTGGAGTGGCCTAGCCAGTCTCCAGATCTCAACCCCATAGAAAATCTTTGGAGGGAGTTGAAAGTCCATGTTGCTCAGCGACAGCCCCAAAACATCACTGCTCTAGAGGAGATCTGCATGGAGGAATGGGCCAAAATACCAGCAACAGTTTGTGAAAACCTTGTGAAGACTTACAGAAAACGTTTGACCTCTGTCATTGCCAACAAAGGGTATATAACAAAGTATTGAGATCAACTTTTGTTATTGACCAAATACTTATTTTCCACCATAATTTGCAAATAAATTCTTTAAAAATCAGACAATGTGATTTTCTGGATTTTTTTTCTCATTTTGTCTCTCATAGTTGAGGTATACCTATGATGAAAATTACAGGCCTCTCTCATCTTTTTAAGTGGGAGAACTTGCACAATTGGTGGCTGACTAAATACTTTTTTGCCCCACTTTAACCACTGCATCCAGGGTACAAGTGCAGCAGCAGAGAGAGTATGCTCCACTGCTGGGGACATTACAGCTCAGCTCAACATCTAGATAAATTTGTTTCTTCACAAAAACATGACAAGACGCTAGGCTAGATGAGCCATAGCTGCCAGTTAAGGCAGTTATATTAAAGGCAGTTAAAATGTGTATTATTTTTTGTACCAATTGCTGTTATTGCCATGTTGGTTAGGTTATATCCCTCACAGCCAATATACATAATATAAAACATTCATCTAGTAAACTTGTTTGAATCTGTGCTTTGTTCAAAATGTGGGATACGTATCGTATCGTGACACCTGTATCAGGATACGTATTGTATTGTGAGGTTGTTGGAAATACCCAGCACTAGTATCATAACAGATTTTGAGGTAAGGTGAATAATACGGCTGATTGTTAAGAATGAATATATAATAATCACAAAACAGTGGATAATTTATGTCCAAAATTAGTCTTCTGAGTGTATTTACTTTAACAGACCCATTAACAGAATGTTAAAAGCATTTTATAGACATGTTTTGAACTGTGGTGTGATGGAGTTGGTCATATGACCTACCTCACCCCCACTCACCTGTCTGCATAAGCCCACCTGCTGCATCCTTACAAACCTTATCTATGATTCTATAGATGAGCTAATGGACTAACAGTCCTAGACACATTGCCTGTCCGTCCTGTGAGAGGATCTCTCTTCAATTTGGGCTCCATAAGGTTTCTTCTTTTTTTCGCACAGCTGGGTTTTTTAGGAGTTTTTCCTTACTGAGAAGGAGGGTCTAAGGACAGGAGTGTCCTGGGTCTGTTTAGTTTAGTGTAGTTATTGTTTGTGTTAATTGTGTGTTAAGTCTGATTGTGTGTTTATGTTTGATCAACTGTTGTGAAGCCCTTTGAGGTGACTTTTGTTGTGATACTGGGCTATACAAATAAAACTGAATTGAATTGAATTGAATATGGTGTGACATTCAAAATTGTGAAACAATTTTAAAAAACTCAAAAAATATTGGTGGAACAGAGAGAGAGCTTACCTTAACTCAAGCATTTTAGCAGAATTTTATCCAGATTTGTCAAAATTAAATTACAAGTTCTTTGAAAGCTCAAAAAAGGTCAAGTATTTTGCACAATTATTATATAAAAAGTCCAAAATGTAGCAAATTTGGCCCAAACGCAGACTAAACCAGGACTAAACTAGGATTAAACCAGATCTAAACCAAGTCTAAACATTGGACCAGGGTGTTTTTAAAATCTTGTGTATGGCTCTGGTGTCCCAGTTTTTGGGTCTAGAAATCTGCTCATCCTACTTCATAATGCACCAGAAACTCAGAGCCTGGCAGGACTCGGGACCCTCGGGTGCTGTCCTGACACAGCCTCATCCATCACCGCCACGTCACGAGCTCATCACCAGAACAAGTGTGTGGGTTCCGCGGACATCCCCGCGTGCCAGACATCCTTCAGAAATCCTCCCTGACAGAAATATCTCCACTAGTTTATAATAAAAGGTAAGTAATGTTCATTTAAACGAGCGACATTCTGTAGGCTTCTTTAAACACAGAGCTGTTGATAGAAAATAAAGAGCTGCGTACTCAGCAGAGAAGCTGTTTTTCTCCTGAACGGCTTTGCTAAGCTGTCTGCGGACCCTCAGCGCGTTTTGAACACAGAAACATTTGTCACATTTGTGTAAAACCGTCTTTACCTGGAGAGTCTGCCGCGCAGTGTTTCCCGCCGGGCTCTGGTGGAGGATGAGCTCGAGCTGACGTCGGTGCGCAGCCTCGTGCAGCAGCAGCGGCGGCAGTGCGGTGTGTGTCGCGTGCAGTCAGCAAGCTCCGGGTTTGGACTGAAGCTTCACGCGCTGCTCTCGCACTGCAGACACGAGCGCTCTCAGCTCCTAGCAACCTGTTGCTGACGTCACGGTCTACCTCACGAGGCGAAAGATGCCTAGGCTTATCATGTACTGCTAATCTACCTCTGAGCTCAGCGGTTACTCTTAGTTTTCAATCTTTTTTTTTTCTTTGTTTGTGTGTGTTTTATTGTTATTTATTTTATTTATTTTTGTTACACCTAACCCTGGCATAGATTTTTACTTGTGTAATTAAAAGTTGAACATACGTCTACATTATAGCCTAGGTCAGTGTTTCCCAACCAGGGGCACGGGGACCCCTAGGGGTATGCAGACACTTTGCAGGGGGTGCTTGGAATTATTTCATGATAAAAACAAAACAAAACAAAAAAGCCATCTTTTCATATTAAACTATTGAACCTTATGAGAAACAAGCAAGTACAAGGAATGTACATGAAAAATATAGTAGGGTCTGAGCAGCCCCTTCAGCAGCAGACTGAGACCCTCACACTCTCAGTGTCTCAGTCTGGGGTACGCAACACAAAAAAGGTTGGGAACCGCTGGCTTAGGCTGTAAAAAAAACAAAAAAAACTTAAGCTGGCTGTAAGTTAGCTAGTTTATTTTTATGCTAACAAGCTAATTCTCATCTAGTATTGAGATTCATAAGTAGTATAATCTAATAAATTGTTAATCTATTTTTAAAAGGTGCCTTATCTGAACACACAGACATGAGAAGAAAAGAGTAAGAAACACAGATACATTGTTTGTTTGTTTTTTGAAAATGAGAAGACAAAAAAAGTTTAACCAATTGTAACATATCCATAACAAAACATATACAGTACATTCTGTTTGAAAGATGAGCATTTTTACTACAAAAACCCAGTCAATAAACGCCTTAAATTTATTGTTTATTTGTGTTTATTTGTTTGTTTAACAAGCAAAACATATTTACTTTAAAGGGAATATATTTTGCATTTAATAAAACTTTTAAACCAGTCTTGGCCGCCTGTAAAACAGAATTGCACGTTTTGCACCATTAATGACCCTCGTGTTCAAAAATGTACACGTTAAACAAACTGTTCTAAAATCATTATACATCAATATTTTATGCTTTTTTATGCATAAATCTCTTAAACTACTTGAAATCTCAAAACTACCAAACATCAAATAATTTTATGGATTTTAATCCTTTAAATGCCAGTTTAAAAATATGAATTTTGAAAAATGTATTACAAAAATTGAAATATTTTCCAATTAATAAATAGAAGGATGGCTTTGGTGGTGATTAGAGCCTTGGATGTGTCAAAAAAGAGCAGCAAAACTGATCTGATTGCATTTGTATTTTTTATGTAGTGGCAGATTCTTTCAACTTTCTACCTTAGCAGCAAAAATGCCCCCAATTGACTTCCATTTAAAACACATTTTTTAATCTGACTGCCATTAAATATATGAATTTCTGATGATGTCATGAGGATCACGAAAGGGTGCAAAATTCATAAATTGAGTACAAATGACATGTAACAGTAAAAAACATTGGATTTCAAAAAATTTGACTACCGTATTTTCCGCACTATAAGGCGCATCGGATTATAAGGCGCACCTTCAATGAATGGCCTATTTTAAAATTGTTTTCATACATAGGGTGCACTGCATTATAAGGCGCATCCACTAGATGGAGCTGCGCTAAAGGGAATGTCAATAAAACAGTCAGATAAGTCAGTCAGTCAAACTTTATTAATAGAATACAAACCAGCGTTCTTACAACTCCGTTCACTCCCAAAACAAGTTAGTGCATTCACAATACAGTACCGTACGTACCGTACGTACCGGTAGCTCTTATTTGCGCCGCCCTCGTTGAAAACAATGTATTTCCAACTCCATTTGTCACAGTTCAAAGCTACATGAACAGCGTTCGAGCGCTCAGTTTTCTGTCCCCTCAATGTCACAATTCTTCTACTGAGATGGAGCAAAGGCCGCGCCTCCTTGTTCTTTTGCGGCAGGATCCATAAACACGTCTATGGCACACATGAACAGCTGGGACTGGAATTCCCCTTTACCGTTTTTACCGCTGTCACTTCAGCGACGCCCCCTGAATACGGTAGCCATAATTAACCAACACTGATCCATATATAAGGCGCATCGGATTATAAGGCGCACTGTCGGTTTTTGAGAAAATTAAAGGCTTTTAGGTGTGCCTTATAGTGCGGAAAATACGGTAAAAAGAAAATTTTCTGCAAAAATCCAGCCCTGCTCTTACAGGGCCAAAATTATCACCAAATTACAAAGAAAGTCAAGCAAAAAATACAAAAACGGATACAGGGGAGCATAAGGGTTAAATGCATTTTCTGACTAAAAGAACAGTTTTTCTCTCTGGATGTGGCTGGTTCACAGTCCTGTATCTCTCTAGGAGTTTTAGGCTGCGCGATTTCACCCAGAGCCTGTTCCACAGAGAGATGCCTCTTCATCTTGTTCTTCGGTTGTCTCAGAAATGAATTGAGCAGACAGCTGAGCTATACTTTGGTATTGACAGAACTCCAGCAGGTACATAAACTCACCAACTGTTGCTTTTATTTTGTTTATCCACAGTGACCCTTTTTAAGTGCAGAAGATTTACATGCAGATTTAGATTTACATCAACCGACTGCTTTTGGTTCCCATAAGTTACTGTGTAAAAAGGTTTTTCCTTTGCAAAGCTAGTATTAGGCTACATAGTCCACACACACAAACACACACAATACACACATAAAAACTAATAATATAAGCCTATATAATGGCTGATTTTGTATTATATTCTGGCTAATCTTTGACAAAACCAAGCAGTGGTGGAATGTAAAAAAGTAAAAGTACTTTGTTACTTTACTTACATACAATTTTCTTGTATCTGTACTTTACTTAAGTAGACATTACAAAGGGTATGGTCCGCTATCGCATTGATTTTAAAATTTTAATTTTTGTTTTTAAAGCTCTTAATGGTCTTGCCCCTCCCTATTTATCAGAGATTTTAACCCTCCGCCGCCCCAGCAGAGCCCTCCGGTCGTCTGCTCAGATGGTTCTGGATGTCCCCAGGTCCCGGTACAAACAGTGGGGCGATCGTTCATTTGCAGTTGCTGCTCCTAAACTCTGGAACACACTGCCTCTTGATCTGCGGGTGATCACTGAGCTGTCTCTGTTTAAGTCCAGGTTAAAGACTCACTTGTTTAGACTGGCTTTTAACACTTAGGCTTCAAATCTTTGGTTCACTCTGTTACTGTGTGTTGTGTCTTATTGTTTTATGCATTTTATAGTTTTGATTAAACGTTTGTAATTTTATTTTATTATGTTTTTTATGTGAAGCACTTTGGTCTTCCTTGTGTTGCTGTAAAGTGCTATAGAAAATAAACTTTGATTTGATTTGATTTTACTTCACTCCATTCATACATACAGCAAGTATCTGTACTTTTTACTCTACTGCTTTAATGAATTGGTTTGAAGTAAAAAGTATTTTGAGTTTGGTGTAAAACCATTAGTTTTTGCCATATCATCATTGTGGACACAGTACATAAGTATAAAAGATGCAGTAAAGTAGTACTTTTCAGAAAAACCTGACCTACAGATTCAGTCTCTTCTGTTGCAGCGGTAACCTTTAGTTTTCAGCAAAATCCCTCACATTTAACACATTCAATAGTTCATAAATACTTTCACTTTTTTACTCACAAGTACATTTGAAAGTAAGTACTTTCATACTTTTACTTAAGTAGAAACTTTCATGTGAAACTTTTACTTTTACTTGAGTACAATTTTGCTCCTTTATCTGTACTTTTACTTAAGTAAAAAAAAAAATGTTACTTCTTCCACCAAGACAAGGTTTAAAAAGAATCCTCCAGACCTCCAAAATGTGTTGCATGGAAAATATTTTTTTTCTGTTGTGTTGTCTGGGTTTTCTCTTTTTTCATTCACACCTGTTTAAGTAACTCTGTATTCTCTGGCGCTAAATTTCTTAACAGTTTTTATTTAATGCTTACAAAGTTTAGTGGAACAAAAATAAACATGTAATATCTTGTGGCACTGACATGTTGGAAAATTTTAAAAAGTATTAGTGAAAATACAGTGCACGTTTTGTAACTTAAAATTAGGGCTGCTCGATTATGAAAAAAATTATAATCATGGTTATTTGGGCCATAATTGAAATCATGATTATTTAAAATGATTATTCATGAAGTGCCAAAATAATAACCAGCAGAGGAAGAGTAGTTTTATTATTTATTTGTGTTAATTAATTCACAGAGCCTAGTACAAGACTTTAGACAATCTGAACAATGACAAGAGTGCATGTAGCTTTGACTGTAAAGTCTGGATGTAAAGAGCATGGACGGCAGTCAGATCCCAATTTAATTCATCGTTTTGTATTGATTATATAGATTTTGTAATTGTCAGGTGCAAAAATTGTAATCATAATTAAAATTTGGTTAATTGCAAAGCCCTACTCAAAAGTATGACATATGGATGTATATGACTTCCTGAATGTGATTCATTTGTAGGGCCCATTCTAAAAACCTGCACTGGGGCCCTTCATTACCACCTTACACCACTGCATTTATCCAAAAAAACAGTGTACAGCTCTGTTTCCACTGATTCCTCACAGACATTTTTTTAAGAGGTGACCAAGATTGTTTTAAAAATATGAATAAAAGCAGTACCTTTAATAGCTCTAATGAGTGGTAAACTTTTAATTTGATGCTACACAAAAACTAAGCTAATGCCTAAGTCAGTCAGTTTGGGTAAGTTTGAGATATCAAGACAGATTTTTTTTTTTAATTTCCCTGGTCTTACAAAATGTGTTATATGGAAAAGAACTTAATAATAAATAATAAACTATATATTTTGTTCACAAATGATAGAACTGGTGACTCTAAAGCGTCCTACATGTTTGTCTGTCTGTGTATTTCTGTGATTTACTGGCCACTGTCCAGGGTGTGCCCTGCTTAGGGCTCATAGTTATTGGAATAGGCTCCAGTGCCCGCAACCCTTATAACAGAAATAAGCAGAAGATGAATGTATGAATGAATAATAGTCACACCTTGTAATAAACTGGCATTTAAAGGGTTCTTATCCTCCAAATGATTGAATGTCAGGTGGTTTTGAGCAGAGCTGAAATTGTTTAAGGCATTTATACAAAAAATACATATACTAATCTGTATTTTGAAAGTAGACATTTGTCATTATTATTATGGCAGAAAATGTTTCAGAACTCTATTGGCCTATTAAAAAACAAAAATTTTAATTTCAAATGATAGCAACTTAATTTAAAAAAATTGTGCAACATAGCAAAGATGATTAGATGATGGTTAGATACAGCGGGAAAAAAGTCCAAATAGACATAAATGTCCATAGTGATGCATAAGGGTTCAT
This sequence comes from Bostrychus sinensis, assembly GCA_020698575.1. Taxonomy (NCBI): domain Eukaryota; kingdom Metazoa; phylum Chordata; class Actinopteri; order Gobiiformes; family Eleotridae; genus Bostrychus; species Bostrychus sinensis. The sequence goes on from CM036245.1 coordinate 38,781,931, forward strand.
TTTAATGGAGGATTTTAGGAATTAATCTCACTCTGGAAACATAATCTCTTACAACTGAGGGATCAGGGTCCAGTGGGAAACGGACTTGGAAGTTGAGCTGAATGCAGAAACATGCTCTAATGCCAAGAAAATATTTACATGAGACTAGAACTGTACACAGATCACAACTGACTCCACAGTTAATTCACCCTCAGATTTCTCCTCTTGTGTAAAACAGGAGTTGAGACCCACTTCCACTCTATCTGACAGTACCCTATAAAATATTAAAATAAACTAATAAAAAAAAAAAATAAATAAAAGTTTTTAAAGAGCTCCAGTCAATCTTATACCGGACAATCCCACTATATATGGCATTTAACTTGCAAGCAGGTGTAGTAGAGTAATAGAAAACCAATAGACCCAACAGTCCTGAAATGCATGCTGCTAATTCTTTTTATTTGAATAATTAATTGAATGGTGCCTGTTCAAAATAATAGCAGTGTGGTGCTCTCAGGACCTCAGTCAGCTGTGAGAAACCAGCTGTTAAACATCTGTACCTTATGAAAGGACAAAGACAGCACATGTTGTACAGACTGGTTATATCACATTTCTCTCAAATAATATAGTAATAGAGTAAAATTGGTCGTTTGAGACATTGTTCAGAAGAACAGCCTACTTTGATTAAACATTTGACTGGAGAGGGGAAAACATATAAAGAAGTGCAGAAAATGATAGGCTGCTCAGCGAAAATGATCTTAAATGCTCTAAAATGGCAAAGGCTCAGCCAATGATCAGCTCCAGGGAGATTAAACAAGATCTAAAAATATCTGTGTGTGAGTACTGTAACAGCAGGGTGTCAGGCCTATTTTTTGAACAGCCTAATTCCTTGTTTCTTCTATTTCTGTTGATCATTTTTTGTTTATGTTTTGATTTGAAATAGAATGCGCAGTGTTCTCGATGCATTTGCACATGTGGAAATGAAAGCTAGACTAAGGATTTTGAGATTTAGTCTTTGATACGCACACTGCTATTATTCTGAACACAACAATCAGCTACACAATCAGACAATAAAAGGGGGCGGTTTTATTTACAGATGGGAGAGGGCAGTGGGCAGAAAATTGAGATGCCATTACTCTGTACCTGAGCTTATCTAACAGCAGGACAGAACACACTTCCTTCAGCCACGATAAAAACTATGGAGCCTTTTCTGATTTCTAGTCAAAAGGAATATGCAGGCAAGCAAAGAGGCAAATGATATAACATAAAAAACTATAGACTTTACAATTTGGCGCCATAATACCAAAAAATATGTGTACATTTGTATATAAATAATCAATAATATAATTTAAAAATGTTATAGCTTCTACTGTGAATGCCTGTGCACACCAAACAGAGACGCTGCAGTCTGTGGCCCATCGTTACTGATGCAGTTCTGCTCACTACACAACACACAGCAGCAGGTCAGGGCTGAAACAAGCCACTTTCCACAAAATCTACAGAAGCTCTTATGTAATCACAAATCTTTCTCACACATTTTGCAAAACAAACCAGGTTTAGGCTTTCTGAGAGGGCTTCATGAAGTTCACACATACATTTCTACAGCTGAGACAGCAGCTCTAGTGCGATGTTGGAGCTCTGATTGGCACTCCACTCCCACGCGCCTTTCTTCCTGATGTGTTTGTTTTTCAGTAGAACAGGGCCATAGTAGTTTGCATAACTAACTTTTCCACTCAGAGGGAAACAGCAGCTTACCAGTACATGCAGCAGCAAGATTATTAACAGGAACTAACAGGAGAGAACATATTACTCCTGTGCTAGCTTCACTTCACTGGCTTCCAGTTGAATTCAGAATTAGATTTAAAATCCTTCTCCTGACTTACAAGGCTGTAAATGGTACGGCCCCATCCTACATTAATGATGTTATAGAGCCACACCAACCAAGCAGAGTACTGCACTCACAAAATGCAGGGCTATCAGTGGTTCCCAGGGTTTCTAAAAGTACAGTTGGAGGTAGAGCCTTTAGTTACCAAGCTCCTGTTTTATGGAATCAGCTTCCAGCTCATGTTAGAGAGGCAGACACAGTCTCTACATTTAAGGTTAGGCTTAAAACGTTCCTCTTCAAGAAAGCTTGAGCTGCCCCAGTGACAACTGGACCTTAGCTGACCCCATCTGTGCTCCTGTCCCACCCTGTGGGCCCTTAAACTCACCTTCTATGGTCTTCCCGGACCCCTACCTCACCCCCACGCCTCTGTCTGGATGAGGCCCACTTGCTGCATCCTTACAGAGCTGAACTATGATCTTATAGATGAGCTAATGGACTAACAGTCCTGGACACATTTTGCCTGTCCGTCCTGGGACAGGATCTCTCCTGTAATATGGGCTCCATAAGGTTTAGTTCAGTGTAGTTATTGTTTGTGTGTTGGTGTTGATTGTGTGTTATGTCTGATTGTAAGAAAGAAAGAAATGTAAGAAAAAAAAACTGAATTGAAATTGAATTAAATTTTCCATGTATGAAATACTCACTGCAGTGTTCTGTGATAGACTTCCCTCTGCTCTCAGTGTGTGTGTGTGTGTGCGCGCGCGCGTGTGTGTGCGCGCGCGCGTGTGTGTGCGCGCGCGTGTGCGTGTGTGTGTGCGCGCGCGCGCACGTGTGTGTGTGTGTGTGTGTGTGTGAGGCAGGGTCCCCAGATGTCAGTATAACCCAGTGTGTGTGCTCTGCAGTCAGCTCTTATGTAACAGTGTAATAACAGACAGAGAGAGAGGGAGGGAGGGGGCAGAGAATGTGACTGCAGCTCTCAGATCAATACACTCACATGAACGTGCACACTTCACACACGCACGCACACACGCACACACACACACACTGAGAGCAGAGGGAAGTCTATCACAGAACACTGCAGTGAGTATCCTCTGTCCAGGACAGACAGAGCTGGGGAGAGCTGAGGCACCTCTCCTGCACATGCCTCTGTGTTTCAGAGTACTCAACATCAATTACAATCCTAATTCCAGAAATGTTGGGACTTTTTTTTTTTTTTTTAATAAAATGAAAACTGAAAGAGTTTCAAATCACAACACCGAAGATTGTTATTGGAGCCCGAGGTCTTGGGTCCTGCAGATGACACTGGCATGATTGTGTCAATGACATTACTAAATGGGCCCAGGAATACTTCCAGAAGCGTCGTCGTGTCGTGGGCCAAGGCTCATTTAAAATGGACTGTTTCAAAGAGGGACGGTGTTCTATGTTCAGACCAGTCCAAATCTGACATTCTTTTAGGAATTCACAGATGCTGTGTTGTCATGTTGTGTTATCAGCGTTTAGTTCAAAAGCAGCATCTCTGATGAGATGGGGCATAAGTGTGTACGTATGGGCAGCTGTGTGTTTTGGAAACAACTATGAATGCAGAAAGGTAAATAAAGGTTTTAGAGCAACATCTGCTCCCCTCCAGATGAAGTCTATTTCAGGGAAGACCTTGTGTATTTCAGCAGTACAATGCAAAACCACAGACTGCAGTTGTTACAACAACAGGGCTTCGTCGTAGAAGACTCCGGTGCTGAGTTGGCCTGCAGTCCAGATCTGTTACCTGTAGAGAACATTTGGCACATCATTAAACAAAAATACGTAAAGGCGACCACGAACTCTTCAGCAGCTGGAAACCTATATTAGACAAGAATGAGATCAAATTGCTGTCCCAACTATTGTGAGACCTGTAGTAGGCATCAAATTTGAAATGAGCATTTTGTGCATAAAAGTGTCAAATTTATCAGGGTAAACATTTGTTATGTTATCTAAGTTCTATTGTGAATAAAATATTGGCTTGTGTGATGTGAAAGTCATTTAGTTTTGATTTTATTCTTTTTTTTTTTTTTTATCCAGAATTTGGGTTGTACACTAACCACCTCAACTTGTTTATACAGTAGGAAAACTTGAGAGCAGCTCTAAATCAGTGACTATGGCAGGAAAACTGGATCACACATTAGCTCTGGGTGGACTGCTGTCTGAAGGAGCGTCAGAGACAGAAGTCAATAGTGGCAACAATAACAGCTGGCATTAACAACAGTATTATCTGAAATAATATGGTTAAAATATGAATACTTTTAGGATGCAGCTGTCTGAAGTTGAGTGGGTGTTTTGCCAAAAATGCAGTATAGCATACAATACACAAGATTGAGACGTTGTTTTCTTCTCACTGCAGGAGACGCTCTGTAGACTCAGGTACACTGTGAAACTGGCATCCCCACTGAAAAGATGACATAACAGCCCCGTCCTAAACAGCTATTGACTGCCTGTCAGCTGGTGACTACAGAAACAACTGAACCAATCATCACAGAATACAGTACTTTTATGTTTTAAAATGTCACACCTGAGTGTATCCGTGTGATCTGGCATCTGCACTTGTATCACTGCTGCAGTTGTTCTTGTGTAAATGGCACTTTACAGAACTACTGCTATTATACCACAGCCCACCTGCAGAAACAGAGCAGCTGGGACATGTTTACACATCACAGGCTTCACAGAATTCACTGTGTGGACTGGCTACATATCAGGATACCACTCCATTTGTGAATCAAGGTAAATATGGAAGTGCTATGGTGTCCACATGTGGCATGTCAGACAGATAGGGTGACCTCCTGCCCCACTTTTGGTTGTAGGCCACAACTATTTAAGCATTTGTCCCTCCATCCCACTTTTTCATTGGTGCTCTGTAGATTTTATAAAACGTGAGATTCAAGTTAAGAACAACAAGATAATGTCAGTTTTCCTTGTGGAAAATGTAGAATAAATATTTGTGAGTCCTATCTTGAAAGGTTGGAATATACAGTATTGTTCATGTGTTTTAGGACAGGCCTCTGCATGGAGCTGTGAGCTGGTGTTGGTGCTGCTGGTTTTGAGATCTTTTTTATTCCAGTCAATAAAGTCTCATTTAAAACATTACTTTGCAAAATGTGTGTTTTTGGGATGAAAACAGCACGTCAAATGTGTTATAGGCCCTAAACTGAAGCGACTTGTATCTGAGTAAGTTGGTTTGTTTATCAAAACAAATCTAACTTTTTTTTTTACTTTTTGAGGTGGTTACCCTACAGACAGACCATATTTTGATCCAGATGACCCCAACAACCACTTATCTACAGAACTAAACCAGCTTTCAAATCTGTGCCACAGGACTGCTTTGAGGACACTGACTGGGGACTGACATTGGGCACTACACATCCTCGGTCCTGGCCTATTTACTGTATGTTTCTGCATTGCCTGTCCCAGCACAGCCATCAAAGTGTTTCTGAACCAGAAACCTCTGCTTAAGGCTTAGAGCTAGCAAAGAACTGAAAGCCTTCTTTATGTCCATAAAGAAGGCAAGGCAGTTTTATTTATAAAGCACATTTCATACATCGAGCCACGAGATGTGCTTTTCATCAAATGAGTAGAAAAAAAAATAATCTAATCAAAATACAATTATAAATTACAAAATACAATAACACAGGACACAGGTTTTAAAACATTGAAATATAAAAAATAAAAACAATGTGAGAGGGAAATAGCAACATTTATAAAACAATACCTTTAAGAGTCAAAAGCATTTGAAAATAATAAAGTTTTCACTCTGGTTTTAAAAACTGCAGGGGACTGTGTAAGTTTAAGCTCATCTGGGTTAACAGCACAGTGGTTAAACTACGCTCCCTCTCCATGGTGGGCTTAGCCCTGGGCACTACTAACAGTGCACTTCCCTCTGACCTCTGACCTCTAGTGGGGTTGTATGGCACTAGCAGATCAGTCAAATAACTGGGTCCTAATCCATGTAAGCCTTTATAAATTAGTAATACAACTTTAAAATCGATTCTTTGTGCAACAAGGAGCCAGTGGAGGTTTTTAAGAAGGTGATATGTTCACATTTTTAAAAATTTGGTGCAGTGGCGATTGCTCATTGACAACAAGGGAAGCTGAGCTTCCCCTAAAATATCATAAAATAAATGATCCAATATGCACTGTTGAATTTCATAAAATTATTTATTAAGTTGCATTAAAAGTGCATTAGAATGTGTTTAATTTTGTGAGTATGTCGTTCATTAAGCTGTTTAGTCTGGTTCTCTGATGCATCCTCCTCTCACTTCAGAGCAGGACGCTGTGTAAATCCTTATTGATGCTGAGCTTCAATGGATTCCTATGAGACTGCTCAGAGCGTTTTTTTTTTTTTTTTTTTTTTTTTTTTTTTTGTTTGTTTGTTTGTTTTTTCCAGGGCAAAAATGCAAGACGCTTATTAGATAAATGCTCCAAAATCATCCCGCCTGTGGACGCTCTCTGGGAGTCAATGGAACAGTGGGCGGGCCATGATGCAGGCTGATCGATGATGATTGGAGGAACTGGCAGAAAACTTGACAGACAGCTGTGAGTGCCAATAGCGGTGTGCTGTTCACCGACTTCACAGCAGGTGATGAATTAGAGCAACAGAGGAGACAAACGTGACCTGAAGGAGCCGAGTGCGGAGTTTAAAGCAAGTGATTTACTTCATTTTCACTGTTTGTACAGACTACACAATAAATAAACAACAGTTATAGCGCTGTTGAGTTTGCATCTTGTTTTAGTTTTGTTTGTTGGTTCATTCAATATCATTGTAGGGAGAATAGCTGCTAGTTAGCTGAGGATCAAATGTTTTCAGCTTCCCCTGTGTCAAACACCAGCAGCCACCACTGTTGTGGTGAGAACCCTAGCAGCAGCATTTTGAACTAGCTGCAGCTGCCTGATGTTTTTTTCCAGAAGACCTGTTAAAAGTCCATTGCAGTAGTGCACTCTGCTTGTTATAAAAGCGTGGATAAGTTTTTCAAGATCAGGTGTAGTTAAAAAGCCTCAGAGATTTTTTTTTTTTTCATGACTCAAGAGTGAATCAATTAAAATACCAAGATTCTTGACTTGTTCTTTAGCAATAAGTGCTTTGTCTTTGAGATAAGCAGCAATCCTCTCATTTTTGTTACCAAAGACTATTTTTTCTCTTTAGTCTTTGTTTAATTGCAAAAAGTTTTTTGACATCCAGCCACTGAGTTCAGCAATCATTTATAGAGTTAGTCTAAAGGACTGTTGTCATTTTGTGAGAGAGCAACATAAATTTGTGTGTCGTCTGCATAATTATGAAAAGATTTTCACAGACAGTCTTGCCTAGAGGCGGCATGTACAGACAAAACAGGGTGGCCCAAGAATGGATCTTTGCAGAACTCCACATGTTAGAGGGAAATTATTTGATCTGTTATTGTCTGTTTGAACAAAATAGTCCTGCCCTCAGGTAGGATTTCAGCCATTTTAAAATTGTCGCAGTAAAACCCACCAAATGTTCAAGTCTGTATAAAAGAATGTTATGATCAGCAGCATCATCAAATGCTGCACAGTTTCTGTCCTGTGATTGACTCTAAAACCAGACTGAAAAGAATCAAAAGAGTCATTTAAAACAAAAACAAAACTTTTCAATAACCCCACCCAAAAAAAAAAGAAACATTAAAGATTGGTCAATAGTTGTCAAGCCTCATTGGCTCAAGTTTTCTCTTTTATAAGTAATGGTTTTATGACAGCTGTTTTTAGTGAAGATGGAGGGAAAAAGCCAGATTTTAGAGATTCATTATATGAAGAATATCACCTTGAATAATAAAAACATCTGTTAAAATTTTTGTAGGCAGAATATCCAAGCAGCATGTAGTAGGATTCAAATACTGAATTATTTCTGCAAAAGTTTCTTGGTTGATTTGTTGAAAATGAGACATCTGGACAGGTGGCTTGATCACAGACTGGTTATAAATGTCTAACGGTCCAGTCATCCTGAGTCTCACATTTTTAATTTTGTTTTGGAAGCAAGTTCATTACATTTTTCCGGTGTGAACTGTGAGTGTATTTTTGGTTGATTTGTTGGTTTATCTATAGTGCTAAATAAAGCGTGAGTGCTATTATTGCTTTTGTTAGAAGAATGAATTTCTTGCATTACATATTAAATTGTTATATGTCATTAACTTCTCCATATTAATATCATAATGCACTTGTAGTTTGGTTTTTCGCTCAGCTTTCCCACATGTTTGCTTCATCAGTATCACATTTTCGTTTAATCTCCAGGGTGCCGCAAAATTACTTTGCTTGCAAGTCTTTGTATTCGTAGGAGCTATGTCTTTTAAAATTACTTAAAAGTGTATCAACAGAGCTATGAGGCACACAACCATTGGTCTGATTTTTTTCTTAAAAATAAGAAATGACTCAATCTGTAAAATACCGATCAGATCCAGGGTACGACAGTGAGAGTGAGTGGGTTCTTTTATGTGCTGGGTGTGTTTAACTTATTTGCATATTTGTCTTTATCATGGGCCATATGGATGTTGAACTCTCCTGCTAAAAGAGGTGTATCAAAATCTGTACAGATTATTGATAATGAAAGAATCAAATATATCAGAACTACCAAATGACGTCTGGATACAGTCAAACTCATTTTTAAATATCACTGCCAAACCTTCACCATTTTTAGATTCCTGAAGTATATCTAAAAAGTTGTAGTTTTAGGGAGCTGCTTCAATCAGGATGGTTGCATTGTTACTTGTGGCCAGCCAAGTTTCTGTTAAAAGCATAAAATCAAGGACGTTTGCAGATATCATTATCATTAATTCAATGTAATTTATTACCACAATAATTATAATTAATATTGATATAATTAAATATAATTATTTTACCACAAAGTGGGGGATGCTGGAGACTGGAAGTGTCAGACTTGTCTAAGCATCATCCATTACCCCTCACTCTCTATAATCCTGCACTGCAGGGGCTTAGCATTTTTCCTTTATTGTTGCCTTACAACCAGGAATTTAAATGAATCATTGGGAGGTTTCTGTCAGACACTTTACATCACATGTAGAGGAGGAACACCTCCATAAGCTGATGAATACCATCTTATCTGGCAACACAGTCAATGACAGCCATTTTGTTGAAATGGCATGTGCTGAAGTGACACTGCCATTTTGACATGGCATGTCACACACTGTTGATCATGTGACCTTCAGCTGTGTATTTAATGCCAGTGACTTCCTGTTTCCTGTAAAATCAAACTGATGAAGGTGTTTGGATGAATGCTGAAACGTCTTTGAGGAAAAACAAGCTTGATGTTCAGTAGATTTAGAGAAATTTTGTTGTGTATTTGTCAAGCTGGATGTGTAACCATGAACCTACATAGATTAACTATGAAGATGAAAAAAAAAAAAAAAAAAAAAATCTTAAGCAAATAAGAAATATTACAGAAAAACTGGGATCACTTGGATTTGTGCTCATTCTTCATCTAAAGACAGTTCCTTCAGGTTGGATGCATTGTACAACACAGTTTGCTTAATTTTCTTCAAAAACTGTCCTGTGTTTAGCTCCATCCTTCATTCCTTCAGTTCTGAGCAGTTTCCCAGTCTCTACCAATGACAAATATCCCCACAGCAGGACACTGCCATCACCAGGCTTCACTTTAGAGAGGGGCCACAGTCAGGTGTTGGGTTTGTGCTTTGGGGATAGCAGAGTGCAATGCTCATGTGCTTGTTTAGGAATAAAGCAGCAGGTATTACGTGTGTGTGTGTGTGTGTGTGTGCGCGTGTGCGCGCGCGCGCTTACTGCTGTGACTTTAAGAAATAAAAAAGATCACAATCAATGTTTGCACTAGTGTTTTGCCAGTCCCAGGCTTAGATAATTGCCACCCCAAAAATTTTATTTCCTTGGATGTAAAAGAAAAACAGCAACTTTCATTTAAGGGGTTCAAATTTTAAAAAAATTATGTAATATTTGATATGTGTAATGAGGACTGAAGTGGATAATGGCAGCCATGAAAAAAAAAATTGGGAAAAATATTTTTATATATAAAAATTCCATGGCAAGTTGAAAAATGGCTTTTTTGTGTGTGTGGAAGGACCTCAGATGTTGCCTAAAACAAAGGGAGGGTGACAATATTTATTAAAAATTATGATGAAAGATGCATTTTTTTTTTTCAATTAGGAATCCCACCTGTCAGTACATTAGTCTAACGTCTATAATGGAGCTAAAGTGAATATTCAGCCTGGAAGACTGTTGTTGTACACATTTCTTTCATTGTGATCTGATTTGTGATGTGATAATTGACTCATGTATCTCTGAGGGGCGTTTAACAATCTGAGTGTGAAGACACACTACAGTCTCTAATGAATATCTCCAAAGACCAAGTTCATACAATATCCGTTATTTGTTTAGACACATCTTTGTGACTTGGTTAACATGTGATATACTTCAGTTTTATTTTGTTCATAAAATAAAGACATAATAACTATGACTGATCATGTTAGCAGTTAGTAGTGCAGTATAGTCAATGTGGGGTACAGTGGTTGTCCTTATGGGCAACATCTGTGTTCAGAACCTGTTCAGACATAAACTCATGTTAGTTAAATTCTGCCAGTGCCCCTCAGCCTTGTTGTTGCAGTACAACTTTTCTGTAAAAACTCACCAAAATGTCAAAATTCTAAAAACACTTGACTTGTGCATCAAAGATGAGAAAAAAAAGAAAGAAAAAAAAAAAAGAAAAAAGAAAAATGCTGTTTTTTATGTTTGGGTCCTTGGGGTTTAAGGCCTACTGGTACTTACTTTATAGTATATGTAACTTAACACTCAGAGTCTTGAATCTTTTACTGGAGTAATAATATTGTGATGTAATTTACTGTACACATCTTCTTCTACTTCTTCCTTTGACAAAATCTATTTTAACACAACTGTTTTATTTCTGTATGAATTCTTTATGAATCGGGAGGAATAATTTTGGCAATTTATTTGTCATATTTGTATTGCATTGTGCTCTCATAGTCATATGAAAATCACAGTGGATCATACAGTAGTGCTTCTTTTTTTCTTCTTCCTATTCTTTGCTAGTAGATGAAAGATGAAAACTTTGGAGAAATAGTGTTCTCAGGTGGACATTCTTCTCTTTCACTTTTCTCCATCATCTGGACTTGGTTATTTTGCAGTGACATTTGGAGGTCTTGTCATTCCACTGAAAATTCAAACAACAGAACAGGTACAATTGTTTTTGGACCCAGATGTGATGCTGTAGGTAAATGAACAAAATAATGGTAGGACCTACCAGACTTTAACACAAATAGTGCGCTCGGTCAGACATCTTGGCTTCTGGAGGAGAAAGGCTGGATTCCAAGAGTAAATTAAGCAGATTTTTTTTAGATTACCAAAAGAATGTACAGACAATAACATAACTATTAATAATAATAATAATAAGACAACTAAAATGCGTAATGTAACATCAAATTTTATATCCATTATTCTTCTCCTGCTAAACACTATGTTTAGTAGGAGAGAGAATGACTTTAGCAGAGCTCCATAAAGTGGGTTGACCCCTCATATGAGAATGACATGGCCACTCCCTTGCAAACCAATTTGAACACTCAACATTTCATTCAGTCATAGCAGAGTCATATCAGGGATTAGTGAATAATGTGTTGGGTCTAAATAAAATCATTTTTAATATAGGCTACTTTTATGTTATTTGTAGTCTTTGTCAGTCAGCCACACAATCCAAACAAGAGTGGTGTAGCGCTTCCTCGTGGTGACACTTGAGAATGAATGCAGGAGCAGCTGCACCTGTAGATCTACTGCCAAAGTCAAAATTGTTGGAATGCACTGCACATTTCAATAGAAAACCAAGGCAACGGCCAAGACCTGATGTGTGCAGGATTTTGCATTTATCAAGAATAAATAAATAGATTAGTTAAACATTTAACAATAGCTTTTAAGCTGTTTTGTTTTTTAACCTAAACACATTAGGCCTATAGATGAGGAGATAGACGGGGAATTGACATTTGTCCCCTGAGTGGGAATTGTACCCGGGTCTCTATGGTCTGCGCCTCCAAAGCTAAAAGTTGAAACATTTAAGAAGAAAACCCATGAACAGTGGAGAGGGACTTTCCTGAGCCCTCTCCCCCACAGAGTGAGCCCGTCCTCTTTATGGGGGGTACGGATCGAAACTCGATCTTGCAGTCTACTACGGGGCATGTGGAACAGAGATGAAAATGTTAATGAATTTCACCATTGTCTGTTAGTTGGAGCCACCTGCTGGTTATTGTAGGCAACTGCGGGTAAGGGGTCTTTCACACTTTCCTGTGTGAGAGCAGTCCTGCGTCGGTGACATCACTCCCATAAACATCAGCTGCACTGTGACGCCACATTGGTGCCATGAGGCACCCAGTTACATGTGCGGCGCGCGGATCCAGGTGTTCGACACGCTAACCGCTCGGCCACTGTGCTTTCCATGGAATTCTGGAGTCCTAGGGTCATGTGCTCAATAGAAACGTGCCAAAGGTCATGCACAACTCTCTTTTGGGCTTAAAATCATCGGGCCACACTGTCAGCTCTGACATTGGATAGACTTATTCTTGGGCGGGAGTAGCTCAGTTGGTAGAGCCGCTTGTCCAATAACCAGAAGGTTGGCGGTTCAAACCCCACTCCCACTGTTGCATACTGTCGTTGTGTCCTTGGGCAAGACACTTAACCCACCTTGCCTCCGGTGTCTGCGCACACTGGTGTGTGAATGGGTGAACGGTTCCTTGATGTAAAGCGCTTTGAGTACCCATGAAGGTAGAAAAGCGCTATATAAATGTGACCATTTACCATTTATTTTGTTAACTTAGTTTTGACAACATGTGACCAAATGAAAATTGGCCTCTTGGAGTTGCCGTACAAACTAGCTCACTAACCACTTGCTAGGAGTGTATGGCAGGTAGGCTGCCCCGCCCCCACGCCCCATTGGTAAGACGTCCTGCTCTCTTTGTTTTGTTTTTGTGTGCGTATATTGAAGGTTGTCTGTCACTTTGTTCAGATGCAGCATAGCCCTGATGCCGGCTGCCTCCATGCCGTTATTGTGCCTGCTAGTGCAGCGTGAGCCCTGTCGTAACCTTAAATCTCCGTGAACGTGGAGAGACAGCAGGCTCAAATTGTGGCAGCTGCCACAACACCTGCCAGCAAAGATGCCACAAATTTGTGGCAGCTGCTGCTACTAGAGCGACCTGCCGCGGCAGCTCCCACTACCAGGGGTACCTGCTGCGGCAGCTGCCGCTCATAGAGGGACCTGCCGTGGCAGCTGCCACTACTAGGGATACCTGATGTCACTCAGCAGACTACTTTCCTCTTTCTGGATATTGGTTGGTGCAAGCAAATTTTTAGAAAGATTTAGGGCTAAATACCATTACAAATTATCAATATAATCTGTCAAATTTACTGTGCCCACAAATACAGTATAAATTTATTAAAACAGTAACATTTGGGAACTAATTTTACACTGACAAATGATCACATCTGAATACAAAATAATAAAACAAACCTGTTCTGTTCTTTGAGGGTCACACTTCTGTTGGGTAGCCCTGTAACAGAGTGATAAATTACGTTCACACTTTAATGTCATTATCAGTAACCATAAAAATGTTTTTTAAATTTTAAGAAGTTGTCCTTTACATTCACAAACAATGTTCTGTACCTCTGCGCGAGAAGTGACTCTTCTTGGTAGTGGTTCATGTTCATGTACTGCAACCATAGTACTAAAACCTAACAGAAGTCAGAAATAAAGAAACTGTAAACATGACTGTCTGAGATGCAACTGTTATTTCCCACGCTGGCTTACCTCTGGCAAAATTACTTCTGTGATATACAGAGATTTCTCAGCTTCATTGCCAGAAAAAGACAAAGTCTTCTCCAGACGTCCTATTACTTTATCTGTCTGTCAAAGTAAGTTAACACAAGATGTATTTATCATGTTTTATTTAGCATTTGCGTCATGCACCTTATCCTGCCGAATAATGCAGTTATGTATCAAAATACTCAGACTGTATATGACAGATAGCCTAGTGTGCATAAATTGAAATACAGTATTCGTTACCTTTCTGTCATCAAATACAGTGTGATGTTCCCTGTAATACCCACGCAGCTCTGGGTCAAAGCCTCTATTGTTCCATAAGTACATCCTGTTTGAAAGAACAACTCCACCACAAAGGTCTCTTTCAAAATCCTGGAATATAACAAGACAATCAGAAAAAAATCTTACAATAATTAGTAGTTGTTGGTGCTTGATAAAGTTTTATTAACAGAATTTCTTGATCGTTCAAAATGTCTGCTGCTTTAACAGACTGCAAAATGTCTCTGTTTCAGAAAAAACCATACAACATCAGCAACTAAGACTATAAGTCATGATCTACAGAAGACTCGGTCCTTACATGTCAGGTGTACTGTACACCCACAAGTGAAACCCCTAGGTGCTTTTCTTCCTTTCAGCCCCACACACTGAAAGTGAATCCACTGTAGGCATGCTTGGCATTGCACCCAATCAATATAGCAATAATCCTTGTGGAAAACTCTGTTGTCAAACAAAAAGTGAGGAACTGTATCAATATCTGCAGTACATTAAAACATGTATTATCTGCTATGTAAAAGTGTTTTACCTAGTGGTTCCAGTTGCTCGCTGGAAGAGACATGCCTTTATCCTCCAGGCCAAACAGTTGCTGCTGGAATCTCTGTCTTTTGCTTCTGCCTCTAGTATTCGCTTTTCTTCGTCTTCCATTTGTGAAGACTCTTCTACGGTTGGAGGAAAGTCCTGTAATGTAGGGATCTTTTAACATGAAGTTAAATCACCAAGATTTAAAAACGGGTTTACATTACTATAAAATCTTAACCTTTGAAGATAGAGCTTTGATCATCTGACTCGCATGGTGGAGACGTAGTGTCCTGCATTGACTGAGGGTCAAAGCCTCCATTGTGGCACTGCGCTTCAGAAGTTTGTTTTCAGCAGCCTATTAGAAAGTAATAAAAAGTGACACAGAGGCCTACATTCAGAGGCCAATCCTGAAGTCCCCCAGAAAACCTAAAGGCATTTCTTTAAAAAAAAAAAAAAAAAAAAAAAAATAGCAATAATGTTTACTCATGTGTTCCCCCAAAAGAAAATATTTGTTTTTGGTTTTAGTTTACCTGAGGAGGTCCATGTCTTCATTATTAATGTTTGTGTAACATCCAAGTGAGTCATAATTCGGATTTGTTTTTCCTTGAAATCAAAAACCTGAAAGTAGAAATATTAAATACACATCAACCAAATTGCATTGAACTTTCAATTGCACAGTAAACAGTGTGTGATGGAAAAGATATATATTTTTAATGTAAATTGACGTGTTCTTTTTCTAATCAATAAAGACTCCAATCAGTTTCTTTTAGCTTTTTGTCTTTTTATTCGCATAAGCCAAATTAAACAGAGCTCTGGGTTGGACCTGTCCCTACCGCCTACGTCTTACTCAGGGCTTACGCTGGGCATCCAACAACGATTGTCCCTATCACACTGAATATATACCCAGGCTCAACTTCATACCACCCACTCCAGATATGGGCATAGTCCAGGATCTGAACCAGTTCTAAGGCAAAGCAGTGCAAGTTGTAAGGGAGGGGCTGTTATCACTTCTGCTCTCCCATGAAGGCCACATTTCCAGCACAGATTGTTCCCTTGCACTTGTTGTGGCGTCTTGAGTCTGGGTCAGATCCTGGTCACATGATTAGTTCAGATACATTTCTTCATATTTCATTATAAACTTGATCATGTTAAAATCACATTCAACAAAATGTTTAGATCCACAGTAAGCTCACCAAAGGATAAAATGATTTCCTGTCTCTGGTGTTTGATGATCCACAATTCTAGGCAGGAACACTGTGTCTGCGTCCTATCGTCGCCCGGTCAAACAAGGTCTGCGTCAGGTGTTGGGGAACCAGAGCAGCCTGATGAGAAGTGGGCTACTGGAACAAGACGGAAATGTACGAGATGCGAGAACAAGGCTCTGTTGGAATGCTACTACTCCAGTAACCCTAGTCAGAGGGGTTACATGAAGAGAATGTGGGAAATATGGCAACTTCGAAACCCACAATCAACACTCACTGCTAAACAACTAGTAGCTCAGTGTTCCAACATCCACAAGTGGCACCTGCTTTCACAACTTGAGATTGACGAGATACAACACCAGTTAACACCAACTCCCCATCCAGAGTTTGGGTACGAAGCCCCAATAAGCATCATCGAGCTGAGCGAGGCAGCAACTGACCTGAGAGATAAGATCATGGCTAAAATGAAGACCAGGCAACCCCGACACCAGTTACACAGGCTGAGTGAAGTACCTTCAGAAAGTCTCCTGGAAGATGTGAATGCAGCTTTGGGAACAATACCTACGATGACCATCACTGAAACCAATGAGCTGATATACACTTCAGCAGCAGTGATCCTTGAGGAGCTTGGCTATCAACCAAAGAGCAACCATTAAGATCCATATCCACCATGGAAAAGAAGGTTAGAGGCTAAAATCAAGGTAACTCGGAGAGAAGTGAGCCAACTGTCAGAGCTCCAGAAAGGTGCAATGAAACAACAAGCACCCAAGAGGTACAGCAAGATGTCCATACCTGAAGCATTGGAAACTGCCAAGCAAAGCCAAGCCTTGGTCCCCCGACTAAAGAGGTACACGAGAGAAATCGAAGCAAGGCAAATAAACCGGCTCTTCTCAACTCAACCAGCTAAAGTGTACTCTCAGTGGCAAGGTAATAACAACAGAGCAGACCCACCAAGGCTGGAGACTGAACAATACTGGAAAGGCATATGGGAGAAGGAGGCGTCACACAACAACAGTGCACAGTGGTTGGAGGATCTAAGAGCAGATCACAGCAACCTCCCTGAACAAGAACCAGTAACCATCACAGTGGCAGACTTCCAAGAAAGAGTCTCAGGTATGAAAAACTGGACAGCACCAGGGCCTGACATGATCCACACCTACTGGCTGAAAAAGCTAACTTCACTCCATGAGCGCCTGGCAGCACAAATGAACCAGCTGCTAAAGGATGGGACCCACCCTGAATGGCTAACTGAAGGCCGGACAATCCTGATCCAGAAGGATCCCCTGAGGGGAACAGTCCCATCCAACTATCGGCCAATAACCTGTCTCCCCACCACATGGAAGCTCATGTCAGGCATCATAGCGACTAAGATAAGCGGGCACATGGATCAATACATGAGCACAGCACAGAAGGGCATTGGTAAAAACACCAGAGGAGCTAAACACCAGCTGCTGGTAGATAGAACAGTGGCTCAGGATTGCAAAGCCAGACACACTAATCTGTGCACCGCCTGGATTGATTACAAGAAAGCCTATGACTCAATGCCACACACATGGATCATGGAATGCTTGGAGATGTATAACATCAACAGGACTCTAAGAGCATTCATTGCAAACTCGATGAGGCAGTGGAAGACCACCCTTGAGGCCAACTGCAAGCCAATTGCACAAGTGTCCATCAAATGTGGGATATATCAAGGAGATGCTCTGTCCCCGCTGCTGTTCTGCATAGGTCTGAACCCCCTCAGCCAGATAATCACCAAGACTGGCTATGGGTACCGACTCAGGAACGGGGCCACCATCAGTCACCTCCTCTACATGGATGATATCAAGCTGTACGCCAAGAGCGAGAGAGACATTGACTCACTGATCCACACAACCAGGATCTACAGCAATGACATCAGAATGTCATTCGGACTTGAGAAGTGTGGGCGGATGGTGACAAAGAGAGGGAAGGTAGTCCATACAGTAGGGGTCCCACTCCCAGACGGCAGAATAGCAGACATTGAGGACAGCTACAAGTACCTTGGAATCCAACAAGCAAATGGCAACCTGGACCAGGCCACAAGAAAAGCAGCCACAGGCAAATATCTCCAACGAGTAAGGCAAGTCCTAAGGAGTCAGCTCAATGGCAAGAACAAAGTCCGGGCAATCAACAGCTATGCCCTGCCAGTCATCAGATACCCTGCGGGAATAATAAGCTGGCCAAAGGAAGAGATTCAGACCACAGATGTGAAAACACGAAAGCTCCTGACCATGCATGGAGGGTTCCACCCCAAATCCAGCACCCTGAGACTGTACACTAAGCGCAAGGAAGGAGGCAGAGGACTAGTGAGTGTCAGAACCACTGTCCAGGATGAAACATCCAAGATCCTTGACTACATCAGGAAAATAGCTTCAACAGATGAAGTTCTCAGTGAATGTCTCAGGCAGTGGAAAACAGAGGACGAGGTGCTGGAGGAACCATCATGGGAGGAAAAGCCCCTACATGGGATGTACCATCGACAGATAAATGAAGTGGCTGACATCGAGAAATCCTACCAATGGCTAGAAAGGGCTGGACTGAAGGACAGCACAGAGGCACTGATCATGGCTGCACAGGAGCAGGCCTTGCGCACCAGAGCAATAGAGGCCCAGATCTACCATACAAGACAAGACCCCAGGTGCAGACTGTGCAAAGAGGCCCCTGAGACAATCCAGCACATAACTGCAGGCTGTAAGATGCTGGCAGGGAAAGCATACATGGAGCGTCATAACCAAGTGGCTGGTATAGTGTACAGGAACATCTGTGCAGAGTACAGTCTGGAAGTCCCGAGGTCAAGATGGGAAACACCTCCAAAGGTGATAGAGAACGACCGAGCTAAGATCCTGTGGGACTTCCAGATCCAGACAGACAAAATGGTAGTGGCGAACCAACCGGACATTGTGGTGATGGACAAACAGCAGAGGAAAGCCATTGTGGTTGACATCGCAATACCAAGCGATTGTAACATCAGGAAAAAGGAACACGAGAAACTGGAGAAGTACCAAGGCCTCAAAGAAGAACTTGAGAAGGCCTGGAAAGTGAAGGCAACAGTGGTGCCCGTGGTCATCGGAGCACTCGGGGCAGTAACCCCCAAACTGGAAGAGTGGCTACAGCAGATCCCAGGAAAAACATCAGACATCTCAGTCCAGAAGAGCGCAGTCCTAGGAACAGCAAAGATACTGCGCAGAACCCTCAAGCTCCCAGGCCTCTGGTAGAGGACCCGAGCTTGGATGGATGAAACCGCCCGTGGAGGGCGAGAGGACAATTTATATTTATATATATATATATATATATATATATATATATATATATATATATATATATATATATATATATATATATATGTGATTTTATTTCATATTGCAAACAGTACAAATATAAACATAAATAAATATGCATTATATATGCATAAATATGTGCATTAACAGTGGACCATTGAAATATCACAAATATCAAAATTAATTTACATGTGTCTGTAATTCTGTCTAATTATGACTTAAAACCTGTTATCTATAAGCAGCAGGTACCCCTGGTAGTGGCAGCTGCCGTGGCAGGTCCCTCTATGAGCGGCAGCTGCCGCGGCAGGTACCCCTGGTATTCAGATTTATTTTAATTCAGATTTATTTGTATAGCCCAATATCACAACAAAAGTCGCCTGAAAGGGCTTCACAAACAGTTGATCAAACATAAACACACAATCAGACTGAACACACAATCAGCACAAACAATAACTACACTAAACTAAACAGACCCAGGACACTCCTGTCCTTAGACCCTCCTTCTCGGTAAGGAAAAACTCCTAAAAAACCCAGCTACGGGAAAAAAGAAGAAACCTTATGGAGCTCATATTGAAGGAGAGATCCTCTCCCAGGACGGACAGGCAATGCATCTAGGACTGCTAGTCCCTTAGTTCATCTATAGGATCATAGATCAGCTCTGTAAGGAT
Organism: Bostrychus sinensis; assembly: GCA_020698575.1. NCBI lineage: Eukaryota > Metazoa > Chordata > Actinopteri > Gobiiformes > Eleotridae > Bostrychus > Bostrychus sinensis. The sequence goes on from CM036245.1 coordinate 38,801,526, forward strand.
TCATCCAGACGAGAGTGGGTGAGGTAGGTTGAGGAAGTCCATAGGATGCAGCAGGGGCCTCATCCAGACAGGTGCCCTGGTAGTGGCAGCTGCTGTGGCAGGTCCCTCTATGAGCAGCAGCTGCCGTGGCAGGTACTCCTAATCGTGGCAGCTGCCATGGCAGGTACCCCTGGTAGTGGCAGCTGTTGCGGCAGGTACCCCTGGTAGTGGCAGCTGCCGCGGCAGGTCCCTCTATGGCATCTGCTGTGGCAGGTGTAATGCCAGCTGCCGCTGCCACAATTGGATCCAGCCCTTGCTGTGAACGTGAGGTCAAAGCCACAGGAGCTTCAAAGTGGCGTACAGCTGCAGCCATTGTGTTCCCTGGCATATATGTAAACCAGATCAACTGACAAACTTTAACACATTTTAATCAGCGCACTAGCCATATTATTGTGAATCTCTCTTTGTAGATAAAGCGGCCACTGCTGTTTTATTTGGGTCTTACTGGTTACTGGTCTTCCCCCTGATGCCTATTTATGATTTTTAAGTAGCCTTTGATCATTTTGAGTACTCTTTTTTGTTGATTATATTTCCTTTGGTTTAACTTTAATTGCACTCTACTTTCTAGTTAAGTTTTCTTTTGTACTGTGATTTTAAATGTGTGGGCCTGGTCTGAGCATGAGCCTGTCTGGTGGGGGGTTGTGGTTAGAGTTTCTGGCTACAGCCCCATCACTTTTGCCTTTGTAGAGTTTTTTGCACGTCCTTCACTTCTGCATGTCTTAGTTATTCTTATTGGTTGCTGTGTTTGTGTTGTGTTTGTAATACACGGAGTGTAGTGAGTGCTCTGTCCCATGTTCAAGTTGTGGCCTCTCACCTGCCAGCCCTCAGCATTTTACTCTGTCTTTTCATTTGGGGTATTTTTGACTATTCACAAATGAATGTTGTATTTTTTTTTCCTTTGTAATGAATTTGTTAATTGTTATCTTGATTTAAGCTTTTTATTTGACCACCTTACCCACATCCTTACTGCAGGCCCAAAATTAAGCTTAAGTTAGTTTGTTATAGATATTTGGAGTTGCTTCATATAAAGGCTAAATATTGCTTTGTCTAATCACAACTGCGCTCAAGCCAGCCGGCGTTTGTTTTTCCATGGTCAAGTGAGCCGCTCCTAAATTTTGAGTGCACTAATATAGCATTCTTTACAGTAATTGTCATTGCCAGGGGGGAGAGACACACGCGAGAGTAACCACAGCCAGAGTTTAGAAGCACATTTACACACCCTTTTCACTAATTTAACAAAATATGCAATTATGAAAGACTAATTATTACTTGGGCCGGGAATTGATTTAAAAAAACACACAAAAAAAAAAACAACTAATTAATCGCAAATCTGAAAATTTTTTATCGCAATTAATAACTGGTAGTTAATTGCAATTAATCATATTATGAATTCACATACAAACACAAAATTGTAAATTTAGAACATTTATTTTGAATTAACCTTCACATACTTCACTGTAAACTTGTGCAATGCAAACAAAACTTGCAAAGAAAATAAATGAATCGTCTCTTTGAGACCTGTAACTCAGACAAAGTTTGCCTAAATAAGGTACAACCAACAAATACACAAAACTTACCTAAAAAGCATGTGTAATCTCTTTTAGAACTTTAACAAAAATAAGTTTCATTCTTCAATTAATAACAATTGTTGTGGTTCACAACAGTGTAAATACTATGAACTGTGTTACTCCAGTGGTCATTGAACTCATCCTTGCATAGACTGCACATAACTTTTGTTTTGTCTATATTGCTGTCTGGTGATGATTTGAAGCAGAATTGTCCATTTAGCAATGTGTCTTTTTGGTCACTCATGTTGCTTTAGCTCGTTCACTTGTTGCATTACTCTGTCAGTGTCGTAATATTTTTGTTGTGATCAAATTAATTGATGCGTCGATTTAAATTAACGCGATTAAATCAATAAATTAATGCACTGTGTTAACGTGAAAATTTTCCCAGCCCTAGTTATTACCTAACTAAATCTGCTGAGTGTATAAGGTGGAATTATATCGCATCTATTTCTCTATAAGCCTAAGAAATGACTGACTGTGCTATGTACTTCTACCACCATTACCTCTGGTACTACTTTCACACCATGAAGTACTTTTTTCATGAAGTTAGTAATGACTAAAATTAAACTCAAAGTACTGTATTTGAGATTGAATAAAAAATTGTTTTCAAAAAAGTACACAATAAAACCCACTTATACATATTAAGTACATCCTGGTCTACTAACACTGAGAGTATGAAGTACTTTTACTGTGTACTTTTTGTGTAATTGTACTTCGAAGTACCTAGTAATACATAAAATTAGAAACAAAAAACTGATTTTGAAATTCAATAAACTTATTTCAAAAAAGTACACAGAAACCTGCTTATACCGATTAAGTACCTCCAGTAACATCAAGTACAAACACAAGAAAACACACTGGCTGACTTAAAGAAATGCAGATTAACTAACACAGGCTTTAGGTTTGGTAAACTGGCATCTCTGGCTCTTAATAAAGAGCGATAAAAAAGAATAATAAAGAGAATTAAAGATATTTATTTAAAGCTCTATTTTAATCATAAAAATGTCTCACCAAAAGCGTGGGTTAATATGAGCAGCTTTTCTGAGTACTGGGAAAGAAACAAACCATATCAATATTAATGAAAGAAGGTTACATTTGTACATAATAAATAATAATTAAAAAGCTTTAAACATTAACAACATTATTTAGACACAGTCTCAAACACACCCCAGGCCCTGTGTATTGACCTGGATGGGCCGGCCTTAATACGAGCGCACTTTCCAGGATTTTGTAGCATTTCATTTAGTAAAAGGATTTCATACGTAGAAAACTAGTGATAAATAACATTTATAAAACCTTCGGCCTCATTAGTCTCTAACTAAAATCAGTGTTTTATCGGGAAAGTGCTGTTTTTAAAGTCTCACATGCTCCAGGGAGGTGGCGGACAGGTGGAATGTCCCCAAAAGTTGTCACTTGAAATCTTTCTGCTCAAGAAGTTGTTGAGTGAAACTCGGGAAATGTGATTTTTGCTCGAGACTCGAGAAAAGTGATGGAATGTTTAATATTTTTAAGCATGGCAACGACGCAGCCACGTGACGTGAGATTTTATGAACCTTAATCTGCGATGGGATGGAAACTATTACCAAGTTTGTTTCTTTCTTTCTTTCTTTTTTTCTTTTTTTTTTTTTTTTTTGTAAACTAGATATTTGCTGCTGTTAATGTGCAAAGAATAATAGTGTCATTAAATCACCTGTTAACACCACAGACTTCTTCTCAGACTGTGTCTTTTCCCAAGAAAATCCTCATGCGCAAACATGAAAACAAAATATCAATCAATCAAAGTTTATTTCTATAGCACTTTACAACAACATAAGGAAGACCAAAGTGCTTTGCATTAAAAAAAAAAAAAAAAGGCTACACGTGCCACCAGACGATTATTAAAAGATACTGCTACAAAACTATAATGTGAGACTGAGATACTGCTACAGAATCTGCAGTGTTTCACTACATCAGAAACAGTAGTCAGAGTGGCGGCGGCCTATTGATCGTGGCCACCCAAAGGCCCACGGTTACATTAGCTACAACTAAACTTTCAGCTTGTGCAAAATAAACATTAACAAATTTTTTTCCACTAAAAAAAAATAAAAAAAAATAGGCTAAATAAATTAATAAATAAATATTTTAAAGTCCTAATATTCAATTCTGGACTCCTATGTTCATATGAAATTAATTAATTAATTAATTAATTAATTAATTAATAATAATAATAATAATAATAATAATAATAATAATAATAATAATAATAATGTTTTGATAATTTTCAATGCTGAGATATCACAACTTTGGAGTTAGTGGTAACAGAATTTCCCCATGCACCTTGCACATCCAGGGAATAAAATATTCCTCCATACAGGTTTGTGTGAAGAAGAGTGTTTTAGTCATTTACAATTCCGTAAAGTATTATTTCTCAATTACTGTCTGTATCTTAGCATTTATGAAATAGACTTTACTAGTCCTTACATTAGTAAATAAATATGTATCTGCTGCTGCCTGAGGAAGAGGTGTGATGGGGTAAGGGGCCATATTCTGGGCAATTATAGGCCAATGGGTGAACAACAGAAGGCAGTAATCCTCAACTGGCCAAAGACAATGTTATGCAAAAGTGTGGAAAGTGTAGTGTCCTGTGTCTCTAGAAATTTATTTATTTATTTACTTATTTATTTGAGATTTTTAAATTTTATTTTGGCATGGCTTTGGCTGTGTTGCTTCAAATAGCATAAGACTTGGCCAGTTTGTGTATTTTGACATACATTTTCATTTTTTGTGATTTATTTTTACATTTTCAAGTTTTTTTTTTCTGATTTCTAATCTAAAAAGTTACATCTGTTTCCTTTTGTCATTTTTTGTGCCATTGACTCCCATTCAAAATGCATTTTTTGTATACATTAAAACTATGCAACCCATGCACTGTAAATCTACCACTGTCAAGCAATATCATCATATTTACATTTGCATACATTATTACACACGGTAGGCCAGCACCATAAAAATTTCAAGCTAAAATTATTTGTGTGTATGTTGGGGTTATCATAGTGTTGTTTACATGTGTGTGAGTGTGTGTGCATGTAAGTGTGTGTAGCTACAAACACATATTCTATCAAAAATGCATTTTGAATGGGAGTCAACAACACTACCATTGTGTGAGGTTGTGTAGCTCTGAGTGGCATAAGTAGCAGCAGGAAACAGGACTCCCAGGCAATAAGTCATGTCCAAGTTGAAATTTATTTACAGTGCCACCAAGTATTTACATTTTTCTGCTCATCACCGCATGGCACAAAACATGTCTCCCTCAAACAGCACACACCTGCCTTTTATCCAGAGGGCAATCAATTGGCCTGGTCCACATTACTGCACCAATACAAGAAACTGTTTAAAACACACATTTTCTTCACTGTGCACTAGGACTGCACCCACATTGTCCCAGCTGATCATCTATGCCCCTACAAAAAGAAACCATAACCAAACACCAATAATAAAGCTGAAAAGAAAACTTCCAAAATGGTAGATGCTGATGATGTCATCACTGACATCATCAGTATAAAAGCAGGAAGTTGTTTGGCGGCGCCTCCCCAAACATTTCCAGGTAAGTAACTTAAACAAAGAACAAGGTAAGTACCCAAAACAACAAATACAATGAGGCTTTTAACCAATGAGCCAAAACAATAAAACAATGAAACTAGATGTGTGTTTGTGTGATTTGTAACTGAATGCATGTATATGGAAAATGAAGAAATGTAAACTAATAAGACCAACACAAACAAAACCCGGGATATGTATGTGCAGCTTATTAGCAATATTTGTAAATGGATTTATGAATGCGTGTTTAATATGGTATTGAAAGTAAAAATAGATAAAGGGACAAGTGAAGGTTTGGACTCACTTCGTCACATCCAATAAAAAATAAAAAATAAAAAAAAAATTGCTGTTTGATTTCCACTTTTTTTGTTTATTTTTTTTATTCACTGAAGCCAAAATCTGTTCAATGTTTTGTTTATTCATTTATTTTCTAATATATTTTGTTCTGTAAAGCTTCCACTGACTGTCAACATCACTTATCACTAATTTCCCTTATCATCGGCTTTGTGTTTGTAAGTATGTGCAACTACAGACCCATATGCTTTGAACCTGATGGGAGCATAAATATTACTAATCATGCATCCTGCATCTGATCATGCCTGTGCATACTCATAAACACACTCTTTCCAAAGAGAAAGTTCAGGATATCAAAGGCTTCCCCACTTTGGAAACCCCAATCAAAAGCCTGGAAAAGTCTGGCTTTGTTTACACAAGTGCCATTTTGATTTCATCTATACTGATATTGTAAAGTCATTGTGAGGTGACTTTATACAAAAATTTAAAAAATGATCAAAATCAGTGTTGGCACCAGTTTTTGACACTCCCAGGCTTCGAAAATTCTACTACTGGAGTGATAATATTTTCATGTAACAGTATTTACTGTACACATTTATCAAACTGAATGTTGTTATTTTATTTTTTGAGTGATGGTTATAAGTAAGTTATAACAACGTTAAATTTGATGTACGAGTAACATGCATTTCTTGACACGTGTTTTGGTCTCTGGCTGCAATAATTCATTTGATACTGTGATCATGCAGTTTTCAGCAGATATTTTCAATCACTAGAAAAGAGCAGAATGCAACTCATACATTTTCGTTTTTTTTTTAAATAGATTCAAGAGGTAAGGAAGCAAACAAAATAAATAATCTACTAGTGAAGATATGGCGGAAACTACCTACGGTCGAATTTGATCATATTATCCAGAGATAGTGAGGAGAAAACAGTATTAAAATCTCTTCAAGAAGGGGGGACAATTTCTGGAAGGGGAAACTTTGTGGCATAACACTGGCAGAAGAAGCTATTGAATATTTCTACATATAGCTTTGCGTATTACCATTAAACTTATATTTTGATGTAGTACTGCTAAGGTTAATAAACGCTTCAATATTAGTAATAATACTTTGGTTTTATGTGATGGTTTTCTCCTTTCATTCTAAAGGTCACTCTGAGATTAGGTACATGTGCATTTGCAAAAGTGCACAATAATGAGCTGGTTACAAAGTTAGGAGACTCAAGGTTACAGGTGGGGGCTCCCTGCCGTTGCGCAGGACGCTCTCGAAGATAACGAAGATAACGCACTGCAGAAATGAGAACTCTGTGGCCTGGTCAAGGCACAGGAGTTTCTTGAAGAAAACAAGATAATGATATGCAGAAATTGTCATACATTGTCATACATAATATAAAACTTAGGACACTCCTTTCTCTGGCAGCGCGCTCACTCTATCCTTTTTCAGCGGGGCCTGCTGCTGTAACCTTACCTGTGTGAAACTAAAATAAACCTTCTGACTTGATTACACTTCAGAATCATCGTCCTCTTTGATGCTTACACCACAAATGAACAATCCTAACAAAGCTCAGGCTTGCAAACTTGGTAGCAACTTAAGTTTTTAAAATGTATCACTGCCCATAGAATACTGCATTTAAGATTTTATTTCATTTGGTGTTTTACAGTTGTTTTTATCCTTTTATTTATCCTAATGTTTAACTGCTGTTTTTAAATCTTGCTTGTCCTATGGCGTTGTGCGCACTTGGCCTGGAGCAGCAGTGTCAGGACCAGACACTCCCTGACCTCCTGGACTAACTGTCTGCTTAGACACTCAGGAGAGCAGAGGATTAGCTCATCTGCCTCCACCCAGAACACAGCAGCAGAACAGTCTTAACCTGCAGGTCCTCAAGTCAAATCTGTGTCCCTCTTGCTCTGTCCCCTCTTGCTCTTGACCTGTCCGTAGAGGTTTTCATGCTCTCTTTGTAGCTCCTGATCTCCACATGATCATGATGAAAGATAAAACTTCAAATCTCCCACACAAACTGTCCTGCCTCTGGAGCGACAAGAATGAGGATGTCTCTTTAATCAGCATTAGTTAAGAGACTGTATGAGCACTATCTCCAGGAGCCTAGAACTGGTGTGAATAAGAGGTACACGGTGCATATGATGAGTTTTAGGGTAGATCAGACAGTTACTATGTTGTGAATGAAATGCTGATCTTATTATTCATTAGAGTATAGACCTATACCCTCAGGCTGGAGGTACAGAAGTGTGAGATGCAGGACCACCAGACTCAAGTACTCCTTCTTTCCCTAATAATACCTCTCTGTTTACATTTTTAGTTTGCACATACCCGAGTATTGTACTGTTTATGTACCTTTACATTTGCACATTTAAATGTACTGTTTACTTCTTGCATAAATCATTAGGCCCGAGCCCCAAGGGTGGCGCAGGGCCTATTGTGTCTGCACAGCAGTGCGCGAAGCGCACTGCCCAAAAGTGCGCGAAGCGCACAAAAACAAAGCGCGAAGCGCTTTGCCATGTACACACTCATGGCAACAAGTACTACACAACCACAAATACCTCAGGTATGGAAGCCACATACTTGTATTTGCTCAGAATGAATGGAAGTCAGTGGGCGAAGCCCACTCTTAAGTGCGCGAAGCGCACAAAAACAAAGCGCGAAGCGCTTTCCCATGTACACACTCATGGCATCCAGTCCTACACAATCATATATACCTCAAGTATGGAAGGTGCATACTTGTATTGGCTGAAAATGAATGGGAGTCAATGGGCGAAGTCCACTCAAATGTCAATGACGAGCGCGTAAGCGCTCATCATTGACATTTGACCCCACGGTCACGTGGGGGACCTCGAGAGCTTTCCGAAAATATATAATTTGTGTGTATAATGTAAACGGATATATTGTTTTCGCTAAAATTATTATTATTTTTCTTTCTTTCTTCTTTATTTTTCTTCTGCTCTTTGAGCGCTAATTTGACCCCCTGAACATTTGTGAAAACTCACCAAATTTTGCCCAAAATTCAGAAGTGCGTGAAAATTTTTTTTAATATAGGTGCCACACAGAACATCACAAAAGTGGCGCGATAGCGCCACCTACAAAATTGCAAATGCATTGCGCCAATGGGAGGCGGCCTAACATAAAGTTTGTCGCAGACCCACCAAATTCGGTAATCACATTGCTGACATGGAGCCAAACAAAAAATATTATTATGGCCACGCCCCCTGACAAACCAGAAGTCGGTAATCTTGGATTGAAATCTGCGAAGTGCTGAGTCAGCAATTTTGCACACGTCGTACTTTTTCTATCTCCTCCTTGGGCGTTTCACCAAATTAGCTCAAAATGGCTGTATATCATCTACAGAAGTGGGGCATTAAAAGTTATCCAAGTTCTTCGCAAAAGTTTTACGGTTTTTGTGCGGCGCAGCCGCAAACTTTACGAATTTTTTTTCCATTTCTCCGTACCTGCAATTTGCTACAATTCGCACATTTTAACTCCAATATGGCTCAAATTTTAAACACTCATAAACCCTCCAAGCCTAAACCCATTAAACAAGAAAGAATGAAATTTGGCACGATAGCGCCCCCTACAGAATGATACAAATATTTATATGGTCAGTAAAAAATTTAGTTTTTCCAAATTTTACGAAACTTGGCAGAAAAATACTTTATGTGACGCCGATCACAAAAGCCAATGAGACCCATGTCATATTTTATACTGTGTTGTCATGGCGATGACTGAAACCTGCCATTTTATTCCAATGGGAATGAAACAAAAATTTCTATGGACACAAAAAATAATACTTGAATGAAAATTTGTCAAATTCGGCACAAATATTCTTGATGTCATCCTGATCAAAAATTCCAATGGTACCCAAGTCGTATTTCATTCGGTGTTGCCATGGTGATGGTCGAATTCTGCCATTTTATTCCAATGGGAATTCCATTCAATGCAGTTCTGTGGAGTATTAGGACGCTTTTTGCAGTTTTTTTATCAAAAGGTACCAACAAAAAATTTGGCAAAATGGTTTCTCCTCTGCCCCAGCTCCGGTTGCGGCCGGCGAGGGCCTACCAATGCCGCTTGCGGCTTTAATATTTCTATTGTATTTTGATTATGCATGTTATTTTAAATGTCTTTTTACCTTTTGATAAATTGTTTATTTTATACCTTTAGATTTTATGTGGCATTCAGTGTGGACAGCAAAGAAAGAACTTAGTAAAGAAACATAATGACAATAAACTTTTTGAATTTTGTCTTTTGGTTTTAAGACAATTTCTCTAAAAAAGAAACTACTGCATTTATATAAATGTAGTGTAGGTAGTAAAAAGTGTTATATTTATCTTTCAAATGTCATGGAATAAGTTACCAATTTCTCCAAAATTCCATACTAAGTTAAAATTTCTAAATAAACGTAATCAGGTACAATAACTCAAGTAAAGTTACACTGTTATTGTCCTCATAACTGACTGCTTTCAGGTTAACTGGCCATTGCTGTCATCAAGTGGCGTAACAGGAGTACTACAATATAACTTATTTCAACCAGTGTGTTGTTTTCCCATATACAATGGCACATGGCATACCCAGGAATACAGAAACAAGAATATAAACTTTAGTAAAATTATATATTTTAGGGTGGATCTTAAATATATTTGTTAGTTTGTTTTGCTGGCAATCTGATTATGATTGTAATAGGCTAAGATGTCAACTTGACAAACACAATTCATATTCAGCACGGACTTTTACTTGTCTTTTTTTTCTTTTCTTTTTTTATTTTTATTTTGCTTAAGTTAAATTACTGTGCTCTCGCAAATCTTAGTGCTCTGATGGTGCCAAAACACTAAAAGAGAAAGAGATAAAGCGCATAGCATGAGCTAACACAGAAATGAGCGAGTGCTGACAGATTCTGCTGGGTCTTCTCTGCTCTCACAAATCCACACCTGCTCGCTCTCAACCTCATTTGCTCTGTCCCCTCTCCTCTCGCTCTTGTCAGCTTTAGCTTAGGCTACATTGAATTATGAATTATGCTAATGTGGCTAACTCATTATGCTAATTTTTGTAATGTCACAGTGTCAAAAAAAATGAATAAAAAAAACTAAACTAAAATAATTGAAATCTCTTTATGGCTGAACTTTCTCTTGGTCACTAAATAAAGTTATAGAAATTTCCATAGAAATAAAATGCACTCTACATTACCCAACCCCCAAAACGAGTGCTGCCAGATCCAAATATGGCTCTGTTTGTGAAATGTCCTGTGGCCTATGGAGGCCCGTGAGCGCCACGCGAAAAGGAATAATGCTTTTATTAAAATAGTTTTTAAAAGAGCCTTTAATAAACGGATTACTAAATGGTTTTATTAAATGAGTTTTTAAAAGAGGATTTAATAAATATTAGTTTTATTAAAACTAAATAGTTTTAATAAAAGAAGGCTTAATAGCGTTATTCATTAATCCATTTAGGAAACAGATTTCTAAATGTATTTACAAAACCTTTTCGGAAAAGCATTTGCAAAATGTATTAGCTTCTCCTTTTAGCTTTTCCGCAGCGTTCCTGGTCCTCCTGGCTAAAGTTAAATAAAATAAAACGCAAAGGATGTAACGAGCTCTGTGATTGGTCAGAGCTACTCGCGCTCTGATTGGCCAGACAATAGTGGTTATGGCTAACTACTTCTGCATTCGGCTAAACAGAATAATCCACTTCCGGTCACAGCTTGTAAGCGAGCAGCCGGACATGGGCAGCTTCAGAAAACATATTTATGTCTTACACATCACAAAATAAAATCACCAAACTAACGTTGCAATGGACTAACGCAGTTTTATCCTTCAAATAAGGGTTTTAGCATTTGTGTGTTAAATATTTAACTAATCGCTGAGCGCGGAGGCGGGATATTGTGTCACGGTCCTCCATAGTGGCCCTTTGGTTCTAAGCCAACACTAAATGAAGGCGAAGGACAAAAAAATCATTTATTTAAAGCAAAATATACACAAATATTTTTTTATCAACATTTATAGAAGAAGTAGGAAAGGGCTGGCTTTGATCAATATAAAAACGTTTAATAAAATTAATTCATTAACAGTGACAGAAGCTGTGTAAAGTCTGTAAACACTTGTAGATTAGGAGAGTTGTACCTAACATAACAGGATTTCTTCATGTGAAAATAGGACAAAATATGTCTTCATCATTGACAAACATCATGTATCATCAGCAGATTATTAATTACAACTTCTCTTCAGTAACACATCAACATGCACAACCTGTAAACGTGCAGAGCCACAGACGGAGAGGGTTTGAGACCAGCCAAAGGAAATGCCTCGAATTGCTGCTACATGGCTGCACTCATTCTGTTGTATAGTTGTATAAATATACAATTATACACACAATTCTACACATAATACCATAGTTAAGCAAGCAAAGTTTTTTTTTATTTAAAAATTCTGACATAATCATTAAAGTGGTGGAAGCCAGTGTGAGAGAATGACCTGTAAAAACATGTGCATTACTATGAATGGATTAAAAAAAAAAATAAAAATAGATGTATGTAGCGCTTTTCTAGACACTTAAAGCGTTTAACATAAGTCTATTATTCATGCTCTCCACCGTCACACTCTGGTAGTGGTGAGCCACCTCTGTAGCCACAGCAGACAGAGACGTGGCAGCCATTCTGCGACAATAATCCTCTGACCACCACACCCACTAGCACGTTCATACATCAGTGCCACAGACAGCAGAGGCGGGTGGGTGAAGTACAAGCGGGGTTTGAACCACCAACCTTCTGGTTAGTGGGTGACTGAGAAAAACATGTATCGCTTAAGTCACAACAAAAAGAAAGCAGTAACTGACTAATGTCTGAGAAAATGTGATTTTCCATAAATTACTTCAAGTACACATTGGAGGCAAAAAACACTCAATATTATTTTCTCATGTTCATTCTGATAAAAAACAAACCTAAAGCCCTGAAATTCTGTATCCAAACTCAGTCCATCAAAGGCTCTGACACATCAGTGTTTCCTTAATAGCAATAAAAATATTTCTCACAGCTTGCACTGCATACAGTGTCAAAAACTACAGAATTAATGCTACAATCATTACATGTCCAGAACAACACTCACACACTGACAGTCGAGCAAGCGAGCAAGATGTACCTCAAATATGAGACAGCACCTGTGGTTCCACCATGCAGTACTTCACAGCTCACCTCTGCACTCCAAACTGCTAATGTGAAATCTTAAAATCCACTGTTAGTAACAGTACAACCTGAACAATCTGACATTAGAGGTCTTTTGATTGGCAAATACAGCATGGTGATTAGCACCTCGCCAGTGGTGGACAGTAACTAGAAACTTTTACTCAAGTAATTTAATTAAGTAAATTTTAAAAGTACTTTCTGAGTACATTTTGTCAAACATACTTTTACTTGAGTAAATTGTGGATGATTTTAGTTTTACTTGAGCATTAAAAAGTAAATTTTATCTTCTGTGGTCTAGTGGGTAGTACAGAAGGTCCTGGGTTTGGAACTTATCGAAGAAGATGAAGAATTAAAAAAGAAAAAAAAAAAAAAAAAACATTCAAATGTACTTTCTACTGATTTTATACTAAATACTTTTTTACTTTTACTGAAGTAAAATTTTTGTTGGGACTTTTTACTTCACTGCACCTCGCCTCGCAGCAAGGTACTCCTGACCAGTATCCTGCCTGTCCATTGTCAAATACAGAACTAATTACCCTACAGGAAAACAAAGGCTGCCTTTTCAGACATCACTGTTCTAAGTCCTGTGATAAACAGCACTGGCCAGACCTCTGTTCTTTTTTATACTGTACTGTACTGTGTGTAACCTGGTACCTGAGGGCTAGAGGGGGATTTTCAGGGGATGCAGAGCAAACAGCCTCAGAATACAACTGGACAAACATAACATATCAGAACATGACTGGTCTTGTAAGACTAATTTCAATGGCCAAATGAGTCATCTGGAGAAGTATAGAGCTATACTTCCAGCCTCCCATCTCACTACATGTTATAATAACACAGAGTAGAACTAGTATAGCACCACTATCTGCTGATGTGGCTGTCTTCATCCAGCTGCACCCCCAGTGCAGTGTGTGAGATGGACTGTACTGTACTGTGTGATGGAAACAAGGGCAAACATGCACATACACTCATATACTCACAAACCCAGAGAAAAGCAGAAACCAATCCAGCCACAAACTCTAAGTTTTGGACCTTTTCTACATGTGGCTTTACACAATAGCCCCGATATCAGTGGAACATTACTAATATCATCAATCCTCTTCAAGTCCTTGACTGGTCATTCCTGTAAAGAAATAAAATGGATAGATGGTCCGGGGTTGTTAGGATGGGAGCAGTCTCCCTCTGTTGCCCTGAAAGCCACAGTCCCAGTGCAGTGCAGAGCTAGCGGTTGTTCTTGGCTGCCTCTTTGGCGGCCAGGATGAGAGGAGTCAGACTGGACAGGGGCTTGGCCATCTTCAAGAACTGGTGCTGAGGACCACACAGAGAGGGGCAGGGGAGAAGAGGACAAAAATGAGTTGTTGCATGTTTCTTAGACAGGGTTTTTCTGTCAGGCCTATAGTGCAATGCTAGTTACACAGACTTCTGAAGTCAGTTAGACAGTGGTGGTGGTCTCCTGTATGCTATCTGTGACTGATTGTCTGAAGCAAATATTATTATGATGCCATTATTAAAAGCAATAGCATGGGCAAATCCAAACTAGTTTTCTCACCACTGTATACTACAGGGAGCCTTACAGAATAATACCTCATAAATTAGTTTTTAATTGTGGTGAACTCTAAGACTTAAAGAATAAAATCTTATAAAAGAGTAGAGAGAACTCACCCATGGCTTACCAAATAGTGAGCCCACATTTTCAGCATCTTATTTTGTATGATTAAAAAATAAACCTACATTTGTGCCACCTATTAACAGTTCACATACAAACTGTTTACCAGCAAAACCATCATTTCTAAACAGTTGGAATAAATATAATATTATATAATTCTAGTAACTCATGGACAAATTACTGCTCAGAGCCACCTGATTACTTTCCTCTTGTGACTGGCTCTGAAGGACACTAAAGGCCGGGACACACCAGGGCGCTCATCGGCTGTTGAGCGCAGTGATTTTAGTTTTACTTGAGCAGAACTTTAAACTGTCTGAGGATTAAAAAGTAAATTTTATCTTCTGTGGTCTAGTGGGTAGTACATCTGACTTGGAATCAGAAGGTCCTGGGTTTGGAACTTATCAAAGATGAAGAATTAAAAAAGAAAAAAAAAAAAACATTCAAATGTACTTTCTACTGATTTTATACTAAATACTTTTTTACTTTTACTGAAGTAAAATTTTTGTTGGGACTTTTTACTTCACTGCACCTCGCCTCGCAGCAAGGTACTCCTGACCAGTATCCCGCCTGTCCATTGTCAAATACAGAACTAATTACCCTACAGGAAAACAAAGGCTGCCTTTTCAGACATCACTGTTCTAAGTCCTGTGATAAACAGCACTGGCCAGACCTCTGTTCTTTTTTATACTGTACTGTACTGTGTGTAACCTGGTACCTGAGGGCTAGAGGGGGATTTTCAGGGGATGCAGAGCAAACAGCCTCAGAATACAACTGGACAAACATAACATATCAGAACATGACTGGTCTTGTAAGACTAATTTCAATGGCCAAAGGAGTCATCTGGAGAAGTATAGAGCTATAGTTCCAGCCTCCCATCTCACTACATGTTATAATAACACAGAGTAGAACTAGTATAGCACCACTATCTGCTGATGTGGCTGTCTTCATCCAGCTGCACCCCCAGCGCAGTGTGTGAGATGGACTGTACTGTACTGTGTGATGGAAACAAGGGCAAACATGCACATACACTCACAAACACAAACTCAGATGGTTTGACGCGGTCGGTGACGTGAGTCTGTTTGGTGTGTTCCACACCATCGGACGTAGTAGGACACATACTTCTGTGCATAGTTCTGGCCGATTGAACATGTCAAATCGGCGTCAGGCCGTCGTGCTCAATGAGCGCTCTGATTGGCTGCGTGTCCCGTTCACAATTTGTCAAACAGCTCAAGTTTAACATCAAAATATAAGGAACTTTCTGTTCTACAACTACTTCATTATGTTTCCCACATCTGTGATGGGAATGTGCTGCAGTTAGCTTACCTTAGCTTGTAGCCTCGTGCAGATAAAAATATAATCCTCCTCTGAAGCAAACAGCTGCAATAATCCAGTCCCTTTTATTCATTACTGTGATCAGAGGAGTTTAATCTAGTGCATATAATTATTATTGACTGATAAATACTTGAATTAAACACGTGTGTGTTGCAGAGTTTTATTTACTACAGTTTAAATAACCGTGGAGTTTAGTGACTAGCACCGTCTCTTGTTGTAAATAGTTATTATGTTTTGCACATGCGCGCTGCTCGGTCGTGGGTCTGAATCGCTCTGGTGTGTCTGCAGCTACTTTCAGAGGAGACAAGCAGTCGCCCCGCCTCTGCTGACACTGGTCAGGTGTTGGGTTGGTGTGTCCCAGGCTTAACGCCCTCACTAAAGCACTGCAGACATCTGTACCTGAAGGAGCTCCTTGGCCGAACCTCTCTTCTCCACGTCCATCTCCAGACAGCGATTCAGGAAGTCTCTGAACACAGTCGACAGTTTCTCTGGGTTCTGCAGCTCTGGGGTTCCATTGGTGGCTATAAGATACAGCGCCTGCATAGCACCAGGAAGACAGATTTGATCAACTACTGCACTTTCATGGCATCATACTGTGTTAACATCACAGTCAGAAATCAAAACAATCTGAATCCTAGCAGAATCTGGTCAGGATTCAATTATTTAGTTCAGTTATATAAACTCATGGACCATAATATTTAAGTGTCTTTACTTCATGGAAGAACCCAGCTTGTGCAATTCCCAGCTGGGCTCCTAAGAACTGGTCTGTGAGCTTAGAGTCTGGCTGACTTTGTGGTTTTTAAAGTAAACTATACAATTATAAACACACCTATTTCAACTTATGCTGGACATACTCATGTGATTTTTCAGTTTCTATGCTTCATACTGGCCGTAGAACTCAAGCACTCACTCTCAGAGGATTCTCGTTGAGATATGGTGGCTCTCCCTCCACCATCTCGATAGCCATGATGCCCAGAGACCAGATGTCCACCTTGGGGCCGTAGGCTTTCCGTGTCACCACCTCCGGAGCCATCCAGTATGGCGTTCCCACCATCGTACTGCGCTTACTCTGCTCTGGAGTGATCTGAGCGCAGAAGCCAAAATCCGCTGCAAAACACCAACAGGACAGAGAAGACCATGACTTCACTGACAGACTAATCAAGTGTAAAGATACAAGTACAGACATACATAAATGTAGAGCTTATTCATAATACTGGTTAGGAATATACCATACCAGAAACTTAAAATCTAGTGACTAAAGAGCTGTTCTAGAGTGGTGGCATAAATCGATTTAGAGCGCCATCTGCTGGTCAACAAGAGGCATTTCCATGCACTTTGCTGTATTCAAAATAACATTAATTTATTAATTTTGAGCAACTAATCAAATTTCTTTGACATTAACAAATTAGCATGTCATTACTTGAGTTATCACTTCCATTTTGAGAAATAAAAACACAGGTGTCTTAACTGTGCTTAAATCACTATTGTTTACTTTTATATTTTCTTAAAATATTTATATATATTTTTATCACCTTCAGAGCGGACTCCATCCTCCAAACACTGGAGTTGAAACACAGTCCATTTCAGGGGTTAGTGGCACCAAACTGTGCCATCTGCTCAGTGGTAACATGGCCTTAATCATTTAACCTAAACCTAAAACCACTGTGAGTATAGAAATGAAGTGGACTGACTGAGTTTGACGGATCCATCCATGCCCAGCAGGATGTTGTCGCTCTTGATGTCTCGGTGGATGACCTGGTTTGAGTGGAGGAACTCCAGGGCCTGCAGACACTGGACACAAACAAAATCACAGACAGGTGAGTCAGCAAGTCGTGCTCTAATCATATCAGGATATAGAGAGCTGCTCTGACCTCTCTGCAGACAGCAGCAATCTGAGCCTCATCCATACACGTCTCTGTGACCACGTCTGTCAGCGAGCCTCCAGCCAAGTATTCCATGACGACCCACAGCTCATCCCCCACCAGGTAACTGCGGTAGTGGACAGAGGAGCGCATGTTCAATGTTCAATACAGCAGCAGATTAAAACAAACTTTTTTTCCTCCAAAAGCTCCATTCAGGACTATAAAATGGTATTTGTTGTAATAAGTTATTGTTTTATGTTCTACTGTGCATGTGTGAATACTGTACCACAAACTTCAGACCAGACATATCCAAAGTGTGGCAGTGCCAGTCATGGCACAGGGTAAGATTTTATAGGGCCCTCAGCTTCCATTGTAAAAAGTATTGTTTCTGGCCCAGTAACGTCAAACAGTATTTCAGTAGCTTTGTCTTTACACATGTGCATTTCCACTACTGCTCTCTGCTTTCAGACCAGACCTGATCTCTTCATTAGGAAGTTTGAAATGAATTTCAATCTGAAATAAGGACTTAAAGGCTAAATTATATTATCTATATACTGTTACCATTATACCACTGTTATATGCACTTGGAGTAAGCCATGTATTCAAAATGTTATGTTCAAATAGATTACATTATGCCCATTATGTCAGTATTACATTTGCATGTTTGTTGACTTGTCAGTCAGCATCATGTCATTAACCAGAGTAAGTATTATTATAGTTTAGAGATCTGTGCTTTAGACCATGTCCCCTCCTGTGAACGCAAATCTCCATGAGATAGAAAACCTTACAGCAGTCATGAATGTGTGGGACACTAGCTCACACCAAGTCTGTGTGAGCTAATGAACAGAAAACTGTAGACTGCCGTACTTGTATATTTGGCCTGCCAGACAAACTCTTTTCATATTCTATACAAAGAAGTGGTGCACGGTGGCAGAACGGTTAGCGTTCTCGCCTCCCAGCAAGGAGATCGTGCCCTGGGTCGACCAACACACATCACATGAACTCTCTGGGTGGAGTCCGCATGTCCTCCCCGTGTTACCGTTGGTTCTCTCCGGCTTCCTCCCACCGTCCAAAGACATGCATAGGTGAATTGGTGACTCTAAATTGCCCCTAGTGAATGAATGTGAGTGTGAATGTCTGTCTGTGTTTGTCTCTGTGTCAGCCCTGCGACAAGCTGGCCCCTGTCCAGGGTGTACCCCGCCTACGGCCCAAAGTTACTGGGATAGGCTCCAGTCACCCGCGACCCCTAACGGGAATAAGCGGTAGAAAATGAATGAATGAATGAATATACAAAGAAGTTAGTCTGGTACCTCCTCGGTAACATTTTGTTCCTGTGGCGGAACAATGATAGGTGGAGTAACCAATCGGAGAAGAGAAATGAAGGGTGGGACATAAGCTGTGCACTGCTGACCCAAACAAACATGGATTTCTGCCATATTATGAGCAGCTCTGTACTTATTTCTGAATGAGGACAGCAGCAGAAGCCAGTTGTACAAAGATTTGTGGAAAAAGTTTTTGTTTTTTTTATGCGTTTGTAACATCGGATGTCAACGGGACTTAACTGTTGATAAAATAGCAAAAACACGAAGAAAAAAATCCCCCAGAGGACTGGACAATAATTTAGCAGAACCAATCAAGTCAGAGAAGTTATTAAATTACCTCAGTAGCTAGCACCACCTTAGTTAGCTCTTCCACTTTCGTGAGATGCGATGCAGCTAAACGGCTGTGATTGGCCATTTACAAATTGAACCAGAGAAATGCTCTGTCCCGAGGAGAAAACCAGACTGTCCTGCTTGTGAAAAGCAAATAAGAGAGTCTGGCTCACCAGGCTAGTACTTCTGGGAAAATGTGAACTTTTAACCTCTGCTTTAAGTTACCATTACCAACAAATAGCTATGATCAGAGGTGTATCCATGCAGGAGACGAGCCTCACTTTCACTTAAAAATATCACGATTTATTTCACATGTAAAGAAACACTACTTTTTACTACCAACACTACTACTGGTGTACAGAGCTGATAATGAGCTGGCCTCACCTGTCCAGGTAATTGACAATGTTTGGGTTCTTGTTTTCCCTCATCACCAGAATCTCGTTGATGATAAGCTCTTTTTTTGGCTGCTGCTGCAGATTCATCTGTTTGATAGCAACCTGCAACACAAACATGCACAAATGTCTCATGTACAGTATCTTGACTCTGGTCAAGTCAGAGATAATTATCAGAGATAATTATATACTCAAGATAGAAAATGCATGGTACCTCATCCAGTTAATACAGGCTTTGCTTGGCGCTACTGGCCCTGCCTTCTCTAGGGTCTTAGCAGATTGTGGAGTGACTTTGTTTTAATATATTATGTCAAGGTTTGATTACATTATGAGGATAAGGTGGCGTTGTAGACCAGATTGTAAAATGGGAATTTGTAAAGTGGGAGATGAGCTGAGTGCAGAAGCATGGCCAATGCTTTGGATCTGCCAAAAGTGAGTCTGTATAATTCTATATGAATTCTCCAGACTGCAAGGGTGGACTGCTTGGCTGGTGACATAGCGGAGTTGGCTATAGTTTAAAAAAAAAAAATCAAAGGTTTGCTTGCACAAATCCTGGAGCAAAACCTGGTTTTCTCCAGCGTGCCCAAAAACCAGCTGTAGGCTTTCCAGGTTACTATCTCCAGAGCCATCCAGTACAACGTCCCCACCATGGTACTGCACTTACTCTGCTCTGGAGTGATTTGAGCGCAGAAGACCAAATCCTCTGTCCCTAAAACTAAAACCAGCTCCGTCAGGTCAGCAGCCAGGTAGTCCATCCTTGCAGTCAGTAAAATTCCATATGGATTCTCCAGACTCTTTTGGCAGATCTAAAAGCGTTTGACCATGCTTCTGCACTCAGCTCATTTCCCGCTTTTTACATATTTATGTTTGACAATCTGGTCTAGGGAGAAGAAAATGCAGATTAGTTAATTTAGCGGTTGTTATCTGTTGTTTGTGCACAGATGGGGCATAGAAATCATTTACAAAGATGCAACAACAATCCATTGATATGAGGCCGTTAACAACTAAAACAATGACTTAACCTGCAAGCACCTCTTTCCTCACTCATATTCATCTGAACTGCAGCCTTTTTCAGCTGTTGTCTCTCAAACTGGGCTTTCACAAATTTGTTCCACATCCTAAAAGCCGAGCTGTCATGAATGAGCAGTCGTTTAACACGCCTTTACATAATGGCGGGCATTGGTGTGTATTCAATACAGCTCTTAAGAACAGTTGCTTTCTGTGCTCAACTCTGACACGCTAAAATCTCATATACATACCACTGCCCTTACATAGCCCTATTCATTTACATAACACTGTGGCAGAAGTTGTTTGTGCAGTTTCTCATAGTAAGCCCACAAATACCTGACACTCGCAATTTAGCACCTCTTTTGATGCATTTGGCCATAATATAGTATCTACAGTCACAGTATGTGGCTGGCTACAGCAGCCTATGTAAAAACCTGTGAATGATTCACTGTGGTGACCCCTGAGAAAAAGGGAGCACCCAGAGTTAGAGATAAAATATCTACTGAACCACTTAAATCAGTTATGCTAAAGTGATTATGGTCAGATGTCTGTTGATGGGAAGATAAAGAGACACACCAGTATAATGCTACTGAACTTCTACTGTCTAAAGTAAAGATTTCTTGTGGCCCATGCAGGAATAAGACACCCACCTCTTGTGCTGTGGCCACGTCTATCGCTGTATACACAGTTCCAGACGCCCTAAAACAGAAAGTCGTTTGGATTAACATGAGTGATACTCGGCATTACAAACTATATTTGATATAAACGTGATGTGTAACAGAAGCAAAGATGCAGAGCTTCAGTGGAATATCTACTGCACACTTCCTTTTAGAGCATGTGAACAGCTATGGTCTCATTCAGTGGAAATATCAGGCTGATTTCACTTGAAAACATTTGAAACAAAATCATTTGGTTTATAAATGTCTTAAATCTTATGAAATGAATGAGTGCCTAAAAAATGTGCTTCCCTACAGCAGTGCTCAGTTAGTCCTCAATGGGAACATAAACAGGAATTAATACATGTTGCATGAGATTCAATTGTTCTATAAATGTATATTTATTTTAGATTTATTTATTTTGTTCTTTTTTTAGGTTTATTAGCTTGTTTCAAAGGGAAGTCCTTCAAATTAATTTATGTGTTCTTTGTAGTAAACATGATCATTTTAAGATTATTTATTTTCATTATTTAATTTTTTTTTTAACATAAGCTATGTGTAATGGAGTTTATACTGTTACATGTTTTTATTATTTTATATTTTTATTTAAAAGGCAGGCAGATTATAATTTTTCATATTGAATAAAAAAAAATGCAGGCAAATAAGCATTTACAATTAAGTACATAGTCTTTCTACCAATGAACACAGATATTTTATATGAGCACTTTTTGAAGAAAAAAAAGGTACCATTGTTCTACACCACTACAAAAAATGGGTTCCATCTAATATCTTTATCTGTGTATACTCAGACTGTAGAAAATAATAATTAAAGTTAAATATTTATTTCAAAGTCAAAATACATATAATACTGAATATGACTGGGCAAGAGCATAACCTGGAAACACTGCTCCAGTAAGTGATTTCAGCTTACCCCTGTCCTATCTTCTCAAAGCGGGTGTACTTCTTCTTGGGGTCTCCCACGCTGACAATGGTCCCTAAAATAAAAAAAATAAAAAACAACATTACTCCAAAAGCTTCATTATTTCAAAAGTAATCTCCTGTTCTTCTATCCAGTCAAATTCTACTACTGCACACTTTCAAATCCTCATGCTGATAGAGGAAAGAGCATAGAGAAAGGCAAACAACAGAGAGATGATCAATATAAATAGGAGGAAAACAAAAATAGAGGACAGTGCTGCTGAGTACACAGCGGAGAAGTGCTCAGGAACGGTACTCTGAATACTCCGAGTTACTCAGAGTACTCTGAGCTACTTGTACAGAAAGGACACGGAAGAACACCCCAAAGGACAGGCACCAGGAAGTAGGGCTGATTCTTACCAGAAGAGGGAGCCCTGAGCACATCTGGGCAAGCAAGAGGCAAGGTTTAAAAAATCCAAGCTTAAAACACAACTCTGAACAAAATTCCAAAAGTGAGCTGGGAATGTGGAGCTCAACTGCCCACGGCATTCCTCTTTAATCTGTGATCTTTCATTATCTGAGATGAAACTGTGTGTACTCAAACCACACAGATAATCCGACTCATTATGGAGACCCGAATGTGAAGAGTCAGAACCTCAGTCTGAGAGAGCTAACCCAGAACCACGAAGGGCCGGGGCTTAGTGAAGGAGGCAGAGCTGGAGGGATTTACATAAAACAACAGACCTTTTAGTCTAAGAATAATGTGAACTAAAATATCAGCAGTAACTGGAGCCACTGCTTCAGATACAATAATAATGTAACAGTCTATAACCTTTTTCTTGTAGCCTACAAGCAGAACGTCCAGATGACTTCTTTTTAACCTTAGCGTAGCACATTTATTTGCATAAACAAATTCACAAACTTTGAGACAACAGACTGAAAACAGTGTATGAATAAAAACTAAATAATAATGGAAGACAAATGTATACATTTAATAGTGTACACTACAGTGGGAGGTGCACAGGGGCAGATTCAGACTGGTGTGGACACTGGGACACTGAGTGAGGGTCTTACTGAGTTTCTCCAGGATCTCTTCGTCGGACATCTTCTTTTTGCGGCCCTTGTCCTGAGGGCGGGGCAGAGAGGGGCCGGGGGCTGGGCTGGCGCTGGGGGGGCTCCCAGGGGCCGCGTCAGCAGCTGGAGGAGCAGGTGTGACTGGGGCTGCGGTGGCAGAAGGGCAAATGGGGGAGGTGGCAGCATCTTTGGTGGATGGAGGTGGGAGTGGCTCAATCACAGAGCGTGTGTATATCTGAAAAACGTTAGGAGAAAATGTCTTCATTACAGGACTGAATGTTGGATTGGTTATCCTGAGACTGAGGCAGCCTCTGTACAGCCTAGCTGTCTGATGCCCAATTCACACTGAATCCTTTGCGTGTCTGTTATCTAGCCTGTACAACCTCTGCAAGAAATAGACGCAATGCAAGTCAATACATGAGTTCACACTGGCTGTAGTGTAGTACGTCCCCGTGTCCAGTGCTCTGACAGAAATACGTGTCAAGTTATTTTTGCCGGATGCCAGACTCATCAGGCATAAAGTTGAACAGAGCAGATCAAGTCAGATGGGAAGTCAGACCTGGGACCAGTGATGATCTGGTAAACTTCAAAATAAAAACACTTGGGCAGCATCTCGCTCACATCGCTATAAACATTAGGTCTTAACTGGGGACATGGGTCACAAATGACATCGAACAGCAGTGTATATTTCTGTGGCTTTTGTGCTTTAACCTTGGTTAAATCTCCAAATAATCGCCAAATGAACAGTGGTCAGAGGCAAACATGGCTTTTTACAAGCAGCTCTCTACATACAAGGTTATTATTGTGTGAACTTAAAACTTCCAGCATGCTCGCTCCTCTCCAGTGAACTTGTAGTCTTCTCAGGTGGCTCTGGTTGGAGAAATGCCGCACACATACCAGAGACGTACTGCACACGCAACGCATTCAGTGTGAATCTGCCCTGAGACTGAGGCAGCCTCTGTACAGCCGAGCTGCCTGAGACTGAGGCAGCCTCTGTACAGCCGAGCTGCCTGAGACTGAGGCAGCCTCTTGTGTGTTCTGGTAGCTGAGAGTGTTTAAGTGTGCCTTACTGATTTGGTGTGCTCAGGTCGGGGGGCGATGACTGGGGGGGGCTCCACTTCATCTTCGTCCTCATCTTCAGAGACAGTGGTTATGGCAGGGCTCTCAGACAGGGCCTTGGAGGTCTGTGGAGCAACACATCCACCATCAGCCATCAGATTGATGGCTCAATCAGTTGATTGATCAGTTGATATATAGAGTAGATACTTACTGCTGTGTTTGATGAGCTGTAGGCGTCAGCAGTCTTATCTGTTGAGAGAGGTTTGGAGTTAGAGGAAGGCATAAAAGAAGGCACAGCTGGTTGTAGCAGAGCTAAAAGATGTTAAAAGATTCCCGTTGGGATTGACAGGGATGGATAAAATAATGAATAAGTACGTCAAAGGGACAGGGAAATATTTTGGAGATAAAAATCTAATCTTTTAGATTGAGATGGTTTGCACATGTACAGAGAAGAGTGAGACCTCAGCATCAGTAGAATGATGCTGAGGTAACAGCTGTCAGGCAGGAGGCTGAGTGGAAGACCAAAGATGTGGTGACAGAGGACATAAAGTTAAGTTCAGTGAGAAATAATGATGGGTTAGATGGAAGACAGCCTTAAGACGAAGTGTGGACCTGAGAAGCTCATGTATTTCTGTCGGCTGGATGTCTCTTTGGAGTCGTAGAACTTGAGCACATCGAGCACAGCCTGAGGATTCTTCTTCTGTTCTAGTTTGGTGATGTTGGAGGTCTGCAGCAGCCGCGCCCATTGCTCTGGCATGCCCTGCACTCAGACAAACACAGGCTAAATTATGAAAGATCTAATGTCTTCATTTACATTCACCGAATAAAATAAGAGAATACTAAGGAGGTTTTATTTTATTTATGTGTGTACCAACTGGAGCTAAACCTATAAATGAACCATTTTTTAATAGATATACCATCATAAAAAAAAAAAAAAGAAACAAATTTAGGAAAAAACAGAACCTAGAACCCTACCAACTTTACAAATGCTACATTAGCAGTACATTAAAAGGTAATGTGAAATATGCAGCCCCCACTGTTGTAACATGGTACTACCACCTAATTTCTAAACACTGGAGCACAATGATGACCCTTCCTATCCAGTCTCTGCAGTCCCTGGGTGCCAGGTATGAAGGGTACCCTCTTTGGTATGACCTAACTAGCCTCCTACACTGAAAGATGGTAAATGTTGCTTTCTAAATGTTTGTTTGCAAAGTAACTGAAATAACTGGTGCCCTAATGCAGAGGTTTGGTGGTTCTGCTCAAAGGCATCACTGATGCAGACCAATTCATTTAATTCTTTTTGTCATACATTATTTTCATTTCCTAGCAAGGCCAACTGGTTTTGTAGCACTGGCATTAGGGCAGCAAATTTCATCCATTTCAACCTTTCAATTTCAATTTTCAATTTCCCACACAGCCTCTAAAACATATCTTCTGCTAAGAGGGGGGTATTATAACATAATCGCAACAAAAGGTTAAAAAGATATCATCTGGACTTGGTTTTTAAGGTTGAAGAGGTTTCACTTCTCATCCAAGAGGTTATTTCAGTTCTGAAATTAAACTGAACCCTAAGCAGAATAAATGCTTGGTAGAATTTGGATTTTTTTATTCTACAAGATTCTGTTCTAGAAACTTGAGCAAAATCTTTTTATTGTCGTTTGAAATTTTCAGGCAGAGATAAAGAGATTTTGAATGTTTCCTATGAACTGCAGTGTAATAGCCCAAACTGCTAAAAGATGGTGGAAGCTGGGGTCCTTCAGTCACATGGCTGTCCGGACATGTGTCTGTCCAAAAATTGACCAAAAGAATTGGCCGATGGTGATACTTTACTTTCATAATACCGACTTTGCCTTCCTAAAATGCTCCTTTTCCTACTAAGCAGTGGGCCGAGGCCGTCTATCTGCTGTCAGTATCGAAAATATAGATCTCCATTGAGGGAGGACACAGAATTTCACATATAGAAAGTGCATACTATCCTCAATTATATTATGATTGTCACCACTTGAAATTCACGCACATTTTAACAAACGCAATACATTTAGCTTATTATATTATCAGGCAAACGGTGTGGCCGATTACAATTCAGGAACAAATAATACGCTCAGATTTCGACAATTGACCAATCAGAGGGTGCACCCTAATCCAGCTGTTTGATTGACAGGAGCACAAACACAAAGCAGGATCATAGTATAACATTTTTCTTTCCAATCGCCTTTGTTCTCTTTTCCTCACGCGATTGCTTGCCTAAATGATCTGGGTTCACCTGTCGCTACCACAGGACTGTAAAAAATATGTTATTAAGCCTTTTCTGAGCTTACCTTGATTATACACATTCATAGTGTCTTGTAGCAGTGTATATGTTATGTTCACAGTTTGAATGTTTGATGTTTAGAACTAAAATGCGCTATCTAGTGGTCATTTTTTGGTAGCTGAGTAAATGTAGCAGAAGAAATGAGACAGGAAGTACAATACAGTCTCACTGCAGTAACTTGGCAGCTCCACAGTCACACTTTTTTCATGTTTTCCTGTTTGTTAAAGCAAAGTCTGTGAGTATTTTCATGATAAAAAAGATTATAAATATTGTTTGTTACTTACTTGTTAGAAATAAGATGTGCTAACTGCTAAGCTAACTATACGAGCACATGCCTGTATATGTCAATGGTGCTAGTGTTGGTTTATGTGTAGCATTATTTGGCACAAACATTGATATGTATTTTGTCTCTTTATTGTTTCAGTTTCACAAAGAAGTTGTCAGTAAATTTCACTGATCATCATCTGGAGTCTGTGGAGTTTCTGGCACAGTGTTTAGTTGTTTGGATAGCAAGCCCACCGTCTAGCAAGGCCTTTACAGTATAACTGTACCCTACTCATTTTATGTGTTTGCATCCGAAGTGTCAAGATAAATTACGAGTTTAATCGAGAGAAATTCTCACCATTCACTGGGTAAAGTTTAAAACAGACTGGAAATGTTCTTTGTTAAGTGTAAAGTGCCGGTGCTCTGACAGCAGGTAGTTTCTGAGCGTGTGACTGGCTAATAACAGATAGCTGCCCACTGTCTTCACCTCGGAAAAGTGTTACTGAAAATATGCAGATTTACAAAAACATGCAAGAATTACAACAGGCGACAATTTTTTTTTTGATTCCTTGAAAACTGTAGATGTCGTTAGGAAAAAAACTGGGTCCTCCCTCGATAGAGAGCTATCAAATGCACAATAGAGCCCCTTGGCCCACCGCTTAAACCCAGTCAACCCTGTCATCTTTTAAGGAGGGGTAATGAAATTCAAAATACAATTTTATTTTTTATAAAATGGTAAAATCTCTCAGTTTCAGCTCCTGAAATGTTTATGCTAGTATGTTGAAGGGCATAAAAATAAATGATAATTCACCATGGGATGGATATACCTTTATTGCATATTGATAACTGTCCTGCCCAAGCATCTATTGGCTATGTGCTGAGATTGTCTGATTTGACTGAAGTGTATTACTTCTAGTGAGTTGTCACTTCACTGTTGTGTCACAGAAATGGGTCACTTCTCCGCTCGTCTGCCCTGATGTGTTCATCACACGTCATCCATCATTACTTTTCTCACACTAGCCCTGTATGAGGAGGATGCACACTAGCTAATATTAAAAAGTGTAGCAGTAGCATACATTCAGTTTACTCAAAAACACAAGAGCTGGAAATGCCTGATTTTATCACACTGTGCCAAAAATGCCTCTCTCAGCTTGTTCTGTTAACAACAGGGAACAAATTTAGAAAAACAATGAGGGTCTAAAAGAACAGATGAATGGTGAGAGTAAAGTGTGAGTAGAAAGGAACATGTCCCAGATCACAGAGTTACAGCAGTGTGGTCAGGCCTTAAACAAGGCCTCTTTGTCTCACAGCAGTTTAATAGGTACACTCTCCATGGGAACGCTGTGAGACGAGTGAAGTGCAGCAGTAAATCGACAGGGAGGGGACTTACCGTAAACTCTCCAGTAACAGCGTCAAAGCCCACATGAATAGTGTGTTCAAAGTCCGAGGGCAGAGAAATCTCCGGACGCTCTTTCTTCTTGTAGGCTGCAACACGCAGAGTCCACCATCAGTGACATAAAGACATGAGACAAACTAACTTACCCTCAATAAAATCAGATGTAATATGCTGTTTTAAGCAATATTTTTGCACATGCACATATACTATTCTAAATACACTAACTAATATGACAAAAGGTATATAAGACAGAAAGAAAAACATGCAACAATATCTTTGAATATTTTTATGGTTGCTAATGGGAGCTAAACATTTGACCTTGTGTCCAGTTTTATCATGGGTCCATTTGGACACTAAACTGTTCCTCTGTTAATAAAGCAGCTCGGTGCTCAATGAGGGCACCTCCTCAGTCACATGACCTCAGTTTGCAAGGCTCCATGAGCAGAGGAACGGGCACACAAGCATCAACTATTGTCTAAAGCAGGCCAAGCACGTCCCACCAAAATCTACACTGAACCTTGAACCCTGAACTGAAAAATACAGAGACAACAAAAATATGAACCTGGAAATGGAGTGTGGCAAAATCTTCCAAACTAACTTTCTAATGCATTCACACGCACACACTTTTTTTTGTCAGACAGGAGCTATTGATACTTTTGTGACGCCATGCATAATAATGGTGCTACAGTGCTGAATGGCTTTCACAGTCAACTATGGCCTAAAGGGGTCCAGAATATTGCCAAGTCTGTAGAGGGCAGCACTGCACTTCTAAGCACATGGTTTGTTTAGCACTGTTATACAAAAATACATTTTTAAATACTTCATAATTAAATTTCAGCTTGACTGTTGGTTGATGTATTACTTTTGGAAACAGGACTTGTGTCAGTATTAAAATTATTGATTCACACACCACTAATTTAGAGACCTAAAGAAACAAGAAACCACATTTTATTCTTGTATTGACACTACTATGAAAGAGTTCTGCGGCTCCAGTAGCATAAATTAGCCATAATAGCTTTTGATAATTCACGAAAACTCAATTTATGCAGACAAGAAAAAGCTATGGTTCTTTTTGTCTTTAAAAATATAGTATTATATCATAGGTTATCTTGTACAATACATCAATTATTGTAATATTGCCATATTGTGATTTTATCAATACCTTGAGCCATGTATCACATATCATATCATGAGGTACCCTGTGATTCCCAGCTCTAGACTGCGACATGTCTTGAAGGCTGCCTATGTAGTTTTGTTAGACAGTAGGAATAGCTTACACCCCCTACTGTCTGATGCCTTCTACAGGACCGCGTCCCAGGTGTGGTATAAGGTGTAAAGTCCCTCATAAACCTGCCATATCATGGACTGGAAATATGCCAGGGTCATCGTGCTGAAAGTAACTAGTATCACCACTGGATCAGGGAGGCCACTGAGAGCCAGAAACACAGACCAAGGACTGTGAACCAGGATGAGGGGGCCTACCCTAGGGCTGCACAATATAGCCCAAAATTATTGTTATTGCAATATCAGCAAACGCAATATCATTAGAATATCCATATCGTTAGAATTTAAATATATCACAATAACACTATGGCAAGAACCATTTCCCACCAGAGTCTTTAAAAAAAATTATTTGGTCACAACACATTTTCTTTTAAGTCCAGTTTTAGTGGTAATTTTCTTAATCTAGTCACAATTTAGCCTTGTTTTAATTCCTGGTTTCGTCTGTTAAGTTTTGATTTTGTCACTGTTTACACTTGTGAATACAGGGACATACACTCAGCGGCCACTTTATCAGGCACACCTGTCCAACTGCTCGTCAACGCAAATTTCTAATCAGCCAATCACATGGCAGCAACTCAATGCATTTAGGCTGTAGACATGGTCAAGACGATCTGCTGCAGTTCAAACCGAGCATCAGAATGGGGAAGAAAGGTGATTTAAGTGACTTTGAATGTGGCATGGTTGTTGGTGCCAGACGGGCTGGTCTGAGTATTTCAGAAACTGCTGATCTACTGGAATTTTCACGCACAGCCATCTCTAGGGTTTACAGAGAATGGTCCGAAAAAGAGAAAATATCCAGTGAGCGGCAGTTCTGTGGGCGAAAATGCCTTGTTGATGCCAGAGGTCAGACGAGAATGGCCAGACTGGTTTGAGCTGTTAGAAAGGCAACAGTAACTCAAATAACCACTTGTTACAACCGAGGTATGCAGAAGAGCATCTCTGAACGCACAACACGTCCAACCTTGAGGAAGATGGGCTACAGCAGCAGAAGACCACACCGGGTACCACTCCTGTCAGCTAAGAACAGGAAACTGAGGCTACAATTCACACAGGCTCAACAAAACTGGACGATGGAAGATTGGAAAAAAGTTGCCTGGTCTGATGAGTCTCGATTTCTGCTGCGACATTCGGATGGTAGGGTCAGAATTTGGCGTCAACAACATGAAAGCATGGAATCATCCTGCCTTGTATCAACTGGTTCAGGCTGGTGGTGGTCGTGTAATGGTGTGGGGGATATTTTCTTGGCATACTATGGCCCCTTAGTACCAATTGAGCATTGTTGCAATGCCACAGCCTACCTGAGTATTGTTGCTGACCATGTCCATCCCTTTATGACCACAGTGTACCCATCTTCTGATGGCTACTTCCAGCAGGATAACGCGCCATGTCATAAAGCTCGAAGTCATCTCAGACTGGTTTCTTG
The DNA here is from genome assembly GCA_020698575.1 of Bostrychus sinensis. Taxonomy (NCBI): domain Eukaryota; kingdom Metazoa; phylum Chordata; class Actinopteri; order Gobiiformes; family Eleotridae; genus Bostrychus; species Bostrychus sinensis. Next base: position 38,832,482 of record CM036245.1, read on the forward strand.
AACATGACAATGAGTTCACTGTACTCAAATGGCCTCCACAGTCACCAGATCTCAATCCAATAGAGCACCTTTGGGATGTGGTGGAACGGGAGATTTGCATCATGGACGTGCAGCCGACAAATCTGCAGCAACTGCATGATGCTATCATGTCAATATGGACAAAACTCTCTGAGGAATGTTTCCAGTACCTTGTTGAATCTATGCCACGAAGGATTAAGGCAGTTCTGAAGGCAAAAGGGAGTCCAACCCGGTACTAGCAAGGTGTACCTAATAAAGTGGCCGGTGAGTGTACATTTTAGTTTTAAGTGAATTTAACATACTATATCAGAAAAGTGTGCCCTGTTTTAAAATATCACAATTTTCATCATAGTTATTGACTATTGCATGTTTTTTCCATATCGTGCAACCCTAACCTTATCCCACAGTAACACAGTCACAGTAACATTATGTGATGCTTCTGACCAAGACGACAGGGAGAATATGGAACATGTAAAGCAGATTAACAAACACTCCCATCTGATAAAAATGTTTATAAGCATACTATGATCATGTCTGAAGATTCTCACTCATCCACGGGAATTGCATCGCAACAAAAGGTTCAAAGGCAGTCATCTGGACTTGATTTGAAGTTGAAGACGTTTCACCTCTTGTCCAAGAGGCTTTCTCAATTCCGAAATTGAACTGGTAAGAGAGCTGGTTTATATGCTCCTAGGAAGGAGGAGTTAGACCTGAAACTAACTACTATTGGTTCAGGAGACTATGAATAGCCTGGTTTCGGGTCTTTAGGAGTCCTTTGTCCTCAGCTGGAGTGAGAGTTGCTAACCCTCCCCAGCCTGGTCAGCTCCTTCAGATGTTAATGACCTGAGTGAAACTGGTTTGTTTTGTTTGGGTTTCAGGAGACTGTTGTAAACAGATGGGAGGTTGTATATGAGCCCACCATTTCTGTTAAGAGAAGATTTATCTTTTTTGACAAAGATTGCTTCTTTCACTCCTCGCTCAAACCATCCTTTCTCTCTGGCTAAGATTTGGACCTCACTGTCCTCAAAGGAGTGGTTTGTGGCCTTCAGATGGAGGTGTACTGCAGATTCTGGTCCACTGGAGTCGGCCCTGCGGTGTTGGTATAACCGCATGTGCAGAGGTTGTTTGGTTTCTCCAATGTACTGTTCATTCCAGTTCTCACTGCAGTGGATGGAGTACACATCATTGCTCTGTTTGTAACTGGGAATTTTGTCCTTGGGGTGAACCAGTTTTTGTCTGAAAGTATTAACAGGTTTGAAATAAACCAGGATGTTGTGTTGGCTAAAAATCCTTTTAAGTTTCTCAGACTGACTGGAGATGTAAGGAATGACTATGTTGCTCCTTTTTTGGCTCTTGTTCTTTCCTGTCCTGTTTTCTTTTCCTTTGGGATTTGGAGAAGGTCCAGTTGGGATATCCACAGGTTGTGAGGGCTTGGCGGATATGTCTTCTTTCCTCCTACCCTCGGAGCTTGTGGGCACCTCTTGGGCTCTGTGCTGCAGTGTCCTAATCACATCGAGTTTGTGCTGTAGCGGGTGGTTTGAATCAAATAACAGGTACTGGTCTGTGTGAGTGGACTTCCTGTACACTTCCACATGGAGCCGCCTGTCTTCTCCGATGATAACTGCACAATCTAAGAAGGCTAGGTTATTCTCCTTGGCATCCTCATGGGTGAACTTGACGTTCTGGTCCACAGCATTAATATGCCACTTCCTTGGATTTTGATCTTCACCCCAGTGTCGTCCACGTATCTGAACGAGTGGCTAGGGGTAGTACCTGGGAATGAGTCAAGAGCTCTCCTCTCAACTTCCTCCATGTACACATTAGCCTCAATGGCGGAGACAGGGGAGCCCATAGTACAGCCATATTTTTGCCTGTAGAAGTTTCCTCTGAACTGTAAATATGTGGTGTTAAGACACACCTCCAGTAGTTGGCATATGTGGTCCGGTGTCAGGTTTGTTCTCTCCTGCAGTGCTGCATCTTGAAGCAGTCTCTTCCTCACAGCGGTTACTGCCTCTGTGGTGGGGCTGCAGGTGAACAGGGACGTCACATCATAAGATACAATAGTCTCATCAGAATCCAGCTGGAGATGTTTGACTTTGTTGGCAAAGTCTTGTGAATTCCTGACGTGATGCTCTGTGTTGCCAACAAGAGGGGCTAGGATTAAAGCCAGGTGTTTTGGTAAGTTGTAAGTGATAGAGTCTGTGCTGCTGACGATGGGTCTAAGTGGTATTCCTTCCTTGTGAATTTTAGGGAGGCCACAGATGCAGGGAATGGCGTCCCCCGGGTATAGTATGTAATACAGTTGCTTGCCAATGACTTGGTCTATCTCCAGCCTCTGTAAACAGTCTATAACCTTCTTCTTGTAGTCACTGGTTGGATCTCTCCTCAGTGTCTCGTAGGTGGTAGCATCACTGAGTAAGCTGTTCACTTTGGGCTCATAGTCCAATGCATTCAGGATCACTGTGCATCTACCTTTGTCTGCTGGCAAAATGTTGATGCTGTGGTCCTTCTGCAGTGCTGTTAAAGCCTTCCTTTCTTCTGAGGTTAGATTAGAAGGAGGTGGTTTAGCACTGGACAGGGCAGCTGAGACTCTGAGCCTCAGTTCTTCAGCTTCTGATTCAGCCAACTTGTTTTTCTTTATGGCTGTTTCTTTGGCTGTGATGAGGTCTACCATAGGGATCTGTTTAGGTGTTACTGAAAAATTGAGCCCTTTGGATAGTACCGCTTTCTCCGTTTGTGTTAGTTTGTGGTCGGAAAGATTCTTAACCCACCTCTCTCTGTTTGCCGGTGGTTCTGTGTGTTTTTTATCCTTCCTCTGGCTGAGCCTGTCACACGAGTTATGTTGTTTGTTGGTCAGAATCTGAAATTTCTTGATTTGGCATTCCTTGCTTTTCTTGTGTTGTGAGAGTTGTGCTATCTGGGTGAAGCTGGAAATCCTCTGGAAAACCTCTTCTGTAACTGTTGTTGCTATCTTGTCCTGTAAGTATTCCAATCTACTCTTCAAGTTGTTTCTTGTAAAAGGAGTCTGTCTGATCCTTTCACTCAAAACCTGGGTTCGAGCTCTCTGCAGGATGTTCTCTGCTCGGTGTCCATTTACATTTGCGCTAGTGCCCAGCTGTAAGCTCTTGGGGATCAGGTTGCTCTGTCTGCATCTTATGTTAAACCCGAGGTGGTTCTTGCAGTCTGCCAGTTTCCTAGCAGTCTTCTCCAATTCTCAGTACCGGCTGAAGGGGATCTTTCCCAAAATTAGAAGAAACATGTCTGAAGACTCTCACTCATCCAGGGGAATTGCATCGCAACAAAAGGTTAGAGTTTCTATCTAAAGGCCGGGACACACCGGAACAATTATCGGCCATTGTGCGCGGTCAGACAATTTGACACGGTAGACGATGTGAGTCTGTTTGGTGTGTTCTGCACCATCAGATATAGTGGCACACAGTTGGACCCACCAAGATATAATAAAACACTAGAGTGGTCATGGCAACCGCTTCGGTGGCAATTTCAGCGGCCATCTTGTGACTGTAGGATAACGCTAATGCTAATGGTAAGTAACCTAAAAACAGTGACATAAGTCTCATAGAATAAAAGTCAGAAATTTAAATAAAGTGATAGTTTCATAGATAGAACTCAAAATAATACAGTGAACTCTGGAAGTCTTGGTTAGTACGTATTTGCACCAAAATACAGAGTTTATGATGCAGAAAGGACTGTTATTTAGTCATGCTTGTACTAAGTGGATTTCCCCCTTGCTCTGCTCTTTTAGTATTTATTAAATGTATAGCCGTAAAATATTTAAGCAATACCTCATTGTCATTGTTAACTTGTTACTGTGACAGCAGGAGCTCTTTCCCCTGCATAAGAAATACAGTATGGAAGGGAGCAAGCGATAGAAAGAGATAAATCCCCGTAGAAAACGCTGAATCCTGTCCCACCTGTCTGATGCTGATGTGGTAACACAGACTACTGTTTAGTTTAAGTGTTCAAGTGTTTTTTCAGACAGACTGGTGCAAAGCTGCTTCTGCTGCTCCTAAATCAACATTAAAGCCACAATCCTGTTTTTAAAAAAAGCATATTCTTTAACAACGTTCTTTAACAGCTGGCCCCTGTCCAGGGTGTACCCCGCCTACGGCCCAAAGTTACTGGGATAGGCTCCAGTCACCCGCGACCCCTAACGGGAATAAGCGGTAGAAAATGAATGAATGATAAATACTTGAGTTAAACACATGTGTTGCAGAGTTTTGTTTACCGCAGAGTTTAGTGACTAGCGCCACCTGCTGTTTTAAATAGTTATTATGTCTTGCACATGTGCACTGCTTAGTCGTGGGTCTGAATCGCTTCGTTGTGTCTGTAGTTACATTTAGTGGTGACAAAGGGAGACGCAAGGAGGAAAAGCAGTCATCCTGACTCTGCTCATGGTGGTTGGGAGTTGGTTTGGTGTGTCCCAGGCTTTAGTCTATAAGGCTTACATTTTCCCTAAAAACACATTTTTGAATAAAGTATAAAAAGTTTTAAATACTGCTTTAAGCCTGACAATATCAAGAGACTGCAGCATTTTAATGTAACTCACATGGTCTCTTTGACATATGGATGGAAGGTGTGACAAACAGCTCTTAACAAAAGGCAGTTTGAAAATGCAGTACGTCAAAGTGTTCTGAACTAATGTCTCTTCCGTATTCAGCATGTGAGTGCGGTGAGTGTGGACTGACTTTTGTCTCCTCCTCCGGTCAGGATGAATCGAATCGAGCGGTCCTTCTTCTTCTTGTCCTCAGGGTTCGGTGGGAGGGGTTTGGAGCCGTGGTTTGGAGGGATGGGGTCTTTGTTACAGGAGCCAATCATGGTGCTGGTGTTCCTCATGGGCGGGGCTGGGGGCTTGTCCTCGACCTCCCCATTGTCAGACATCTTCAGCTCAGCAGCTCCTGAACAAGCACAGACAAACATGTAGACTGCTCAAAAAAATAAGGGAACACTAAACTAACACATCCTAGATCTGAATGAATGAAATATTCTTATTAAATACTTAGTTCTTTACATAGTTGAATGTGCTGACAACAAAATCACACAAAAAATATCAATGGAAATCAAATTTATCAACCTATGGAGGTCTGGATTTGGAGTCACACTCAAAATTAAAGTGGAAAAACACACTACAGGCTGCAACTTTGATGTAATAAAACAAGTCAAAATGAGGCTCAGTAGTGTGTGTGGCCTCCTTGTGCCTGTATGACCTCCCTACAACACCTGGGCATGCTCCTGATGAGGTGGTGGATGGTCTCCTGAGGGATCTCCTCCCAGACCTGGACTAAAGCATCCACCAACTCCTGGACAGTCTGTGGTGCAACGTGGCGTTGGTGGATGGAGCGAGACATGATGTCCCAGATGTGCTCAATTGGATTCAGGTCTGGATGTCAGGCCCTCATATCACCCTCATGGAGTCTGTTTCTGACCGTTTGAGCAGACACATGCACATTTGTGGCCTGCTGGAGGTCATTTTGCAGGGCTCTGGCAGTGCTCCTCCTGTTCCTCCTTGCACATAGGAGGAGGTAGCGGTCCTGCTGCTGGGTTGTTGCCCTTCTACTGCCTCCTACACGTCTCCTGATGTACTGGCCTGTTTCCTGGTAGCGCCTCCATGCTCTGGACACTACGCTGACAGACACAGCAAACCTTCTTGCCACAAATCGCAATGATGTGCCATCCTGGATGAGCTGCACTACCTGAGCCACTTGTGTGGGTTGTAGACTCCGTCTCATGCTACCACTAGAGTGAAAGCACCACCAGCATTCAAAAGTGACCAAAACATCAGCCAGAAAGCATAGGAACTGAGAAGTGGTCTGTGGTCACCTCCTGCAGAACCACTCCTTTATTGAGGGTGTCTTGCTAATTGTCCATAATTTCCACCTGTTGTCTGTTCCATTTGCACAACAGCAGTGAAACTGATGTCAATCAGTGTTGCTTCCTAAGTGGACACAGTTTGATTTCACAGAAGTGTGATAGACTTGGAGTTACATTGTGTTGTTTAAGTGTTCCCTTTATTTTTTGGAGCAGTGTATTTATGGCTTAATGTCACTTATATTGCACTCTAAAATTTCTGTACCAATTCTTCACTAATAGGCTCCAGAACTCTTTATTTATTTATATAACATTTCATTCAATTAGACCTCGAGAGCTTTTGTTCGCTGATTTGTATTATGTGTTTTTGTGAATTGTGAATTGTGTTTTTTATTCTTTATTATATTGTACTAAAAATATTTGTGCGTTTTGCAGATAGCTTACTTTGTTTACTGAATAATGGACATAGGACAGGCATTTCAAACACAACATGAATATTTACAATAGGTGTTATATAATAACTTTTTCACATAATAGCAAAAAAGGGAAAAAAAATTAAAACCTAAAATGTTTCTAGTTTTATTGGGAAATTATATTGATTATATTGATCTTCTATCAGATTCCCATACAGCTTGCAAAATCCTATGTATATACATGTATACCATGTCTTAAAGAATTGTAGTAGGAGTGTAGTAGAATCTCATTGGAAATCTATTAGAACATCTCACAATCCTAAAGAAATTTCCAATAGAACTAAAAAAATCTAATAGGACAAACAAAAACATCATAGTTGTCCTTTAGGATTCTTGTAGGATTACTATAGGATTTTGCGATTCTTATTGGAATGTAACAGGATTCTAACAGGAAATGGTAAATTCTAATAGGACCAGGTTTGAGTACAGCACTTAAAACTAAAGATTTCACATACACTTGTGTGCTACTTCCTGAAATCAACATCAAGACAGAAATATTAGGCTACTAAGCCTGCATATACGCTCTACTAATTTTTCCGCTGTGAGGGAAACTCCAGTTTTCAGAACATAGGCGCATTCACAAATGCACAGGTACCTATGTTCCCCAGTCCATAGAAACAAGGGAACAAAAGTACCGGGGAACATAGGTACACAGCAAAAAAATGGATAATAAACAACTGAATCTGAATATGGTTACTCTACAAGTTTATGTTACCATATTTTCCGGACTATAGGTCACACTTTTTTCATAGTTTCGCTGGTCCTGCAACCAGGGGTGAAAGTAAGCCGGTACGGCCAGGTACTACGTACCGGCATAAGATTTAGAGGGGGTACGCAGTACCGGGTGGAAGGAGATCAGCTGTCCGACCGGTCTTTGCAGCTTTAACACACATTAGAAAGCAGCCGCGGACCGCGGACGCTTTTATGAGAAAAAAAAAAAAAATCTGACGCTACAGCAAGTGAACCAGGCAGCACTTTATCTCATTATATATGCGTCTATGTGTTTTTTAGTGGCTTATGATCGCTCCGTGATGTGATTTAATGCACAGAATGTCCCTCTCCCCTCTCATCATTCACTGATTGTCTCGCTTCCTTAAACAAATGCATTGAGCATGCGCGTCTTAAGCCCAAAGCACACCTGGAGTGCCGCCTCAAACTACACCAAACGCTTGAGAAGGCTTTAATATAAACAACACGGAGTTTAAAATATGTGTTTTATCTGTGGATAACGGGACAAAGTGATAGAAGTCGCCCAGGCTGTGTGAGGACAGACCGGGCTGTTCTATTGCAGGTTATTAGTGAGTTAGCGACAGAAAGGAGTTTCCTCGTGCTCTGACTGCAGCAGGAGTCGGGAGCTGCTGCCTGTGTCCCCCCGAGCAGCAGCTACTGTCCCTCAATGTTTACAGCTGTGTGTCTGTGTCACACGGAGCAGACAACTGTCTTTGTTACTGCAGAAGTACAGGGGACCATGTGTTTTCAGCCACCGCTGCGCGCCTCATAGAAAACAATAAGGGCATATTTTTTGACGTGCGTCTGGTGTGTGTTGGCCTTTATAGGGTGTGTTTGATTTGTTGTCAAACCCTGTCAAACCCTGTATAAGCCATGTCTATATTTTTCATTTATAGTCAAGATTCATTTTCAACCACGTATATGTTTTTTCAGCTATTAAAAATACTGAATACAGAACTTCATCTGTTGAGGCCATCTTCCTGATGTAGTCAAGGATCTTGGATGTTTCATCCTGGACAGTGGTTCTGACACTCACCAGTCCTCTGCCTCCTTCCTTGCGCTTAGTGTACAATGTCAGGGTGCTGGATTTGGGGTGGAACCCTCCATGAATGTCTCAGGCAGTGGAAAACAGAGGACGAGGTGCTGGAGGAACCATCATGGGAGGAAAAGCCCCTACATGGGATGTACCATCGACAGATAAATGAAGTGGCTGACATTGAGAAATCCTACCAATGGCTAGAAAGGGCTGGACTGAAGGACAGCACAGAGGCACTGATCATGGCTGCACAGGAGCAGGCCTTGAGCACCAGAGCAATAGAGGCCCAGATCTACCATACAAGACAAGACCCCAGGTGCAGACTGTGCAAAGAGGCCCCTGAGACAATCCAGCACATAACTGCAGGATGTAAGATGCTGGCAGGGAAAGCATACATGGAGCGTCATAACCAAGTGGCTGGTATAGTGTACAGGAACATCTGTGCAGAGTACAGTACTGTTTAAAGTGCAGACTCTCAGCTGTAATTTGAGAGTATTCAGATCCAAATCGGATGAAGGATTTAGAAATTACAGCTCTTTAATATGTTTTTTTTTAATGTTCTTTTTCAGGGGCTCAAAAGTAATTGGACAGTTTCTTCAAAAGCTATTTCTTGAGCTGCATGGGCTACTTCCCTCATTAATCCATCATAGACTGCGCAGGTAAAAGGTCTGGACTTAATTCCAGGTGTTACATTTCGGTTTGAAAGCTGTTTCTGTGAAACCCCAACATAAAGTATCTCAATGAAAGTGAACCAGACCATCTTTAGATTGGATCAAAAATGGTAAAAAATAAGGGTGCTCCGATCAGGATTTTTGAGGCTGATCACCGATCAGCCTTTGCTGTGATCGGCCGATACTGATCATGGCCGATACTGATCACATGGTCTTCAATGTAGTAAAATAATGTATGCAGGCTATTATTAGTTCCACTTGAAAAATACTGTAGCCTTTGTAAATGTAAAAGTACAACAAAATTCTACTTAATTTTGTTTTAGAAGAGGTTTTGTTGCATTATTGGTCTTTAATGTGTGCCCAGAAGTGTCTTGTGGCTTTGATTGAATGCGTCACTGATGTAAAAATCAGCTGTTCTTAATTGGTGCCTTTAGTGCGAGTCCGCGGGTGCAGCGCCTGCATCCGCGTAACGCACTGCCAAACCAGGTTGAAACACAGTGGACTAAAGAGCAGACAGCTCCTGCAGCCAGTTTTGACAACGTCTGAACGAAGAAAACGTGCAAAGAGAGCAGAGAAGACAACGATGAAAGGTGCTCCTCTCAGACACACGGACACATGGGCTGCCTTTTTACTTTCTCTTTCCATTAGCAGCCATTTGGTGCAGTTTAAGCCACAAAACGCACAGTTTTCTCCGCGCAACAAGACACAGGCAGACTCTGAACTTTCTTAATGCTTTTAACGTAAATGTTAATGGGTTAGCTGTAGCTCCATTTGTGTTGGCGTTTGCAAATACACGCACTGCTGCGCCTCGATTCTGTCCCGTGTGCTCCAAGAGTAGGCGGGGACAAAGCGGGGACATAAAGCAGCAGCTCCAGGGCAGGTTTGTGTTAGTTATAACCAGGGCTTAACTTACAAACACTGCTAGAATAACACTACTGCTGTTTAATCAAACCGGAGTTGCAGGACAGTAAATGTGACAGCCTCGCGTGTTTGTTGTAATTTGATCGGCCCTTCTGATCGGCCCATTTTACCGATCACCGATCGGCCGAACGATTGAAGCACCCTTAGTAAAAAAAATCCCTTCACAGCAACGACCTTTGAGTAGAACACTCTGCAGGAAGTAGGTCTAACAGTGTCTAGGTCCACTATAACCAGAAGACTTCATGAGAGAAAATGCAGAGGGTTCACCACAAGCTGCAGACTTCATCAGCCTCAACAATAGAAAGACCACATTAGACTTGGCCAAAAAACACCTAAAGAAGCCAGACTAGGAACAGAATTCTTTGTACAGATGAGACTCCGACCAACCTGTACTAGAATGATGGGCAGAGAAAAGTCTAGAGAAGGCCTGGAATGGCTCATGATCCACAGCACAGGACATCTTCTGTAAAACATGGTGGTAGCAGTTTGATGCATGAGCTGCAGAACTTCCAATGGCACTGGGTCACTGGTGTTTATTGATGATGTGACAGAAGACAGAAGCAGCCAGATGAAATCTGAAGTGTACAGGGATAAACTTACTGCTCAAATACAAACAAAAGCCACAAAGTTGATGGGCGGCACTTCACAGTACAGACGGACAGTGATCCAAAACAAAAGCAACCCTGGAGTTTTATTATGCCAAATAAGTGAAATATTCTGCAATGGCCAGGTCACTCGCCAGATCTCAGCCTGATCGAGCATTAATTTCACTTGTTTAAGACAAAACTTAAGGCAAAAAGGCCCACAACCAAGCAATGGCTGAAGACATCTGCAGTAAAGGCCAGGCAAAGCATCACAAATTAGGAAACCCAGTATATGGTGATGTCCATTGGCTCCAGACATCAGGCAGTCATCGCCTGCAAAGGATTTTCCCCAAAGTATTAAAAATTAAGATTTTATTCATGGTAATGTTCATCTGAAAGGGAGGCTGCTATACATTAAAGAGCTGTAATTCTTAAACCTTTTCTCCAATTCGGATGTTAATTCCTCTTAAATTACAGTGGAGAGTCTGCACTTTAAGCACATATAAATAACTGTATTTTGAATATGCTTTGTTTAACAGCTAAAATAACAAAACTTGTGTCAGTGTCCAAATACTTATGGACCTAACTGTATAGCCTCAAAAGGAGAAAATTATTTCAATCCTCTGGCATAAATTATTTTAACATGGCACTAAAAAGATTAATAATTTACACCTTGAAGGTCAAAGTCTGTAGGGGAAGTCCAGTATACTCCAATGATCTAATATTATTGCTATGAGTATGTGGCTTAATTGAGTTCTCATTTCTAAGGTTAACTTCCCATGGAAAGTTTCCAGAAAATTTCCTGAAATTTACCAGAAATCTTCCGCCCCTTTGCACCCCTAGTGGCAACAGTTTCGCTTCAAAACTAATAAACGCAGAGAGCCGTGTGACATAAACAAGCCGGTATGTAAAGTTTGTTTAAGGACTATTGCTAGAAAGACTGGCAATACAACTAATTTAAAAGCACATCTGAAATGCCACCCCCACTATATTTATGCAGTTGGGAGAAAAAACTACTGTTGGGCTTGGAGCCCCCTCCCCACCCATACAAACCTCCACTGGCAATAGCTTTGCCTAGCAAGCCAAATATAAATGCAACAGCACAAAATGGACAACACTTACTGATGGCGTTATACACTATATAGCGAAGGAAATGCTACTGTTCAACACTGTTATGATGTCTTTCAGATATATGCTGCACCTATTTGACAAGCAGTACAATTTGCTAAAGAACTCCTACATCTCTCAAACTGAAATTCCAGCACTATATAATAAAGTAAAAGAGGACATCCTGAAAGACATGAAAAACATATCATTCTACTCTGCAATGACAGATATGTGGTCCTCAAATATGACCCCTTACATAAGTCTGACTATATATTACATCACTGACAACTGCACTGTGCAATCAAAATATTTAGAGACCAGATTCATCCCGGAGAACCATACCGCAATCGTACTTGCTGAAAACCTACAAACTGCTTTAGCTGACTAGTCTACTCAATATTATTGAATATCGAGATATTTTCCTAATCAATATATTGTCCTTCAAAATTTGATATTGTGACAGGCCTACAGATATACTGTACATTCATACACGTGTCTGAACTGTTTTCAGCCAGCTAGATAGAGAGAGATAGAGAGATAGAGATAGATAGAGAGAGAGAAAAATAGAGAGAGCGAGAGAGCGATAGAGAGAGAGCTAGAGAGAGATAGAGAGAGAGACAGAGACCTCAGGGTGAAGAGTTCAGGGAGGGCAGCTCAGAGCTCCAGGGAGAAAACATGAGAAAAGCAGTAACAGGCTAACTCCCACCTACCACCAAGACTGCACTGTACCAAGGCCCAACATCACAGCAGTCACAGTCCTTTGGCCTACATGTGATCTGGGCTTGTTCATAGTTGAAGCTACTCTGCCTCACAAATAGGACAGACTACAGTGAAGGTGAGTGGAGCAGGTTTAGTCATTCTTGCAAACCACAGAAACAAGGAAATATTGTCTGAGGAACAGAAAACCCGTACAAACAAAGTTGTCTCTTGCTGCATGCACAACAGGTATGTCACCACCTGAAATAATCCAATCCAATCCAAGCACACTCCTTTTGCATTCACTGTATTCTAACACATAAGAGTTAATAACACAGTGATATTATACAAAAGAATTTATTGATGCTGCAGTCTGAGAGCATGCCTTGGTTACAGCATTTCTCATGAAAAACAGGAACTCCTGTCTCTGAAATACATCATCTTTTAGCAGGGCCTGACCTGTGTTAATTTGTCCACAATTATCACTAGCATAAAAATAGCACTTCAAGAGGAAAAGCTCTACAAACTCTCAAAATGGTGCTCGCTGTGCGTTATGGTTGTGACTGAAAGCAGGGATGACTCCTGATCAATCCATGACTTAACATACACAGATATAGACAACATTCATTTATGTTCTTCCGCTTATTCCAGTTAGGGGATGTGGGTACTGGAGCCTATCCCAGTAATTCTGAGCCTTAGGTGGGGACGGTGGCCAGTCAGTGCCCTCTATACAGTTAGATCCTATAAATATAATACTACAACTGTATACATACAACCATACAACCTATACAACCATACAACATACAGATATAAATAACTAATGGACACAAACTAAATTGTTCATAAACATCTGTGTCATTTTCATAAAGCAGCAAATTGTGACGTGCATTTGGATCACAGCGGCTGCCTAAATGGGACGGGTGACGGTGATCCCAGCTCACTGTCCACAGCGCTGAGAGGAATATACAGTGGAGGGGATCTCGTGCACAATAATCAAACCAGTGTCCAGCCCACAGTCTATCAAGTTCTGCTCTTAGTTCTGGGGAAGAGAAGGTCCTGGTCCTCTTGCTCACCTAGAAGGAGTTATGTCGTCACATGCGTCTGCTGAGGTTGAGTTTTACAGATGCACTGATCACTCCAGCTGAAACGTTTTTCCCCTCTTAAGGGAGACGTCCCAGACAAGCACTGGTTTAAAGGACAAAGCCAATGAAAAATCTTACTTTTGGGTCCCGAACCACCAGTTGAAAACCAATGCACAGTATTTCTCTAGTGATACATACTAGTAGTAGTTAGATACTTTTGCACAGAACAGTTCTAGGAACTGCCCAACCCATATTCAGATCTCAGAATTACTCAGCCCCATGAACCTTTTGTCAGCTCGCGTTTACACTGCCAATAGCAACTGAATAGGAACTCTGTGACGTAAGCACTGCAACGGTGTGTAACATAGAGTTAAGTGAAACATCAAGCAACAACAAACCCAAACAAACCTCTAGCACAGAGCCAGATGGCACTGTTTACAGCAGGAACAATCACAAGGGAGTGAGAAATGTGACGAGTAATGGCCAGGCTTTGAGAGTTTACAGAGTTAGTTGTACTGCTTAATTTTATGATTGTAAAGAGGAAAACGAAGCTATGCGGACAAAAGATGGTTAGTCTAAATAGCTTTATGATAAGCAGCTTGTATGTTTGTTACGAGTAAATATTTCAAGCGAAATGCAAAAGACGGTGATGTAACTACATCAACAACTTCACCGAAATGGTCCTACGCCGGCTGAAAAGTCCCTTCTCTCTGAACTGTGGTCCCAGTTCCCAGTTCCTCTCTTGTGAAAGCGCAAGTGAGCTCCAAACCACTAAACTATGTGTTATGTTTTATGGAGGATCAAGTATCGCTACTAAGCGGCTTGTAGCTGTCGGCAAACCTAAAACCCACCTATGGTCACACTGCCATGCCACTGGCCCGAACAGCCAGTAGTGTGAACATAAATAAATTGGCATCAGCGCGTATGTGAATTCTTGGGACAATCCAGCTTGCTGTGCAAGGTAATTGTCACACAGAAGCACACATAAACAATGCATGGTAGCACCTATGTGTCCCATTTCTACAGAGCACAGTGAACGCCCCTCAGGCCTTGGTGTCCCAGCCCTGATCCACCAGCTGCTAGGCCCCACCCTCCACTCATCATCATCACTACAGTAACCTCATAAATAATGGAGTGCGATCTGGGAGGCATTGTGTTCCCACTTCAGCTCAGTTTGATGTGAACAGCAACATGTTGAGGGTCCATCTGTAATGAATGATGTAACCAGCGACTGAGGGAGTCCCATGTATGACAATGCAGCGCACAGACCAGTCCACAGTTTGTCACCACCACTCTTAGCTCCAGGGAAGCACCTAACAGGCTCTAAAAGTGCCATGTTTTATTTTTAAATAGTTAGAACACTTTGGAACTGAGTCCGTAGGACAGCGCATGTCTACAGATTTAACATAAAAGTGTCAAGCCTGCCCCTGGTGTGAGAGGGACATGTGTGAAGAGAACAAACGATGGGAGTCAGCTGTCTACACACTGACACCTCACAGCACCACACTCTTCACACCATAACAAGATCATAACAAGATCAGAGGTGCATTTACACAGGCACCAAAGCTTCATCACTGGGTCTGAGTTAATGCAGTGGTGAAAAAAGTCATTACAACATTTTAGTAAATCCTCTCTTTTAATACGCCAAAACATGTTTTCATTAAAATAATATTTTCTCTTTTATTTCTGGTTTCTTGCTTCTCATTTTTGACAGCGCGAGGAGTCCAATCAACATGCAGCAGTGTGTAGCTCCACTTTTTCCAAAGCAGGCCAAAGCGTAACCAGAACAGGCACCCCTCACCAAGGTAGGCTATTAAGATATGCTTTTTTGGGACGCTTTGGACCACTTTGGGAAATGGAGACACCTCCGTACCGTCCTGACCTGCGCCGTACCAATCTAGTGGAAATGCATCAATATTCTCAGTGCTACGTTTACTGAAGTTTTTTAATCCTGTGGTTTTCCTAGGCAGTGCTGGTAAAACTCTCAAGCACCAATGAGGATTTATACATGTGTTACTAATGGAATTATTCAAATGTAAAGGTATGAAGCATAAAATGACCATAATTTGAAGTCAATGCTTTTTAACAAAATGCCTCATATTACTCTAGTCTAGAGCCAATAACGACTGTCGTACCAATGGTGAGGTCCACAGCACCCCCACTGGTGTGGCAGATGTCTGGCAAGTCTGTCCAGCAGAAGCCCAGCTCTGCAGAGCCTTTTAGACGGAGTACCATTAATGAAGACACTACTGCAGCTGACAGAGTAGACCTATTTATGTTGATGCAGCTTATTGGTGAAGTGCCTACACAGCACAGAGGATAGCCCTGTTAATGGCTGTGCACTTCAGTATCAGTTATAGTGCCAACATAAACTTGGCAGCAGTAGCATTACACTGAAATCTCAAAATCATAAACCGTATGTACAACACATCTTAGTGAGAGTCTTATCACTTGCCGTGTCATTTTAGTTTCAGTAATAATCTTTCACTCATAACTCAACAAAATGGGTTATGGCAGCTGACAGAGCCAAAGCTAACAGCTAAAATAGCAACTGCATTAGACATCTAGACAGTCAGGCAATATGCAATTGGAATAAACATGTAACATCATTTCAAAACTTTGTTCTAAAATACTGGTTGAATATTTGGATACAGAACCTTTTCAGCAGGGTTGCCAAGTCCATGGTTTTCCCACGGAATAGGGCTTTTTAAGTGTTGCCACGAGTGAAAAAAATTGTCTGCGGGTTGGGCAGAGCTATTGTTTTGTAAATGATAGTCTATTTCTCCATATTTTGAGTGACAAATCTTTAAAACCCAAAGCCAATCACACTGAAGCCAGGCCATTTCAGCTCATCTCTGTGCCTAAGCAGCTGCTCTGTCAGTGAGAGAGGGTGGGGGGCAGGTCCATGTCACCGAAAGAGTGCTTCTTTCGGCCAGGTAGGTCCAGGTGCACTGCACTTATGTTTCCAGAATCTTTCCAGGATAAAACTGCACAATTCACATTTAGCTTTTTGTTAATTGCAGACTACTGTATTTTGCTGCAAAGATCTATTTTACAGTTGACAGTAAATTCCTTAAGAAAACTGTGATTTTCAGAGCTTCTTAATAAAGACATTTCATTAAGAATAGATCTGCCTGTCTGGCTGGTTTGGTGAAACAATACATGCACGTGTCTAACCATAGTGAAGTGTAAGGAGGATTTGAGAGCCTAAACAGAGTGGAGTCAATGACAGGTGAACTCAAGCTCTACACAGCCACTATGTGCATCCACACATAACAATTATGACTGTTCTCGGATCTTGGTTAGCCGCAGGTGTTTGAACACACTACACAAGCCAAAACAAAGAGCTTTTAATCAAGGTTTTAAAGGAACATTTAAAGTTTAAAAAAGGTGTTATTCAATATAACAGGTTCTGGTTATTGTACTGTTTTTTGATCTTTTAACTAGAGCCTGACCAATATGGAATTTTTAAGGCTGATACCAATATTAAGCAACAAAAAATACCGATATCCGATACATTGGCCGATACATTATACAATAGGAAAAAGTATTTTAAAGCAACTCGTTTACATGAATATGGCAGGTCTTACTCCAGCACACAGTAAAAATAGTACTGTTTATCTTGGCGGATATCGGCCAGATTTCGGCCAATAAACTATTTTTTTCTAACGGACTATATCGGCCAATGACATCGGCTGGCCAATATATCGGTCAGGCTCCACTTTGAACCATGTTATAATCTTTCCTCCTCAGATAGTAGCATTTTGTTTCATTCATACATTTGAGTAATCCTGTATGCTGAGGCGCTGCCCTTCTCAAGAGCTGAAAACGCTCTCACCGTTCTACATAGACAGTAACCTCACCTTCTCCAGGAGGCGCACCTGCATGTTTCTAAAGCACATACACTGTCACTGGGCTCATTCTGATTTCAGTGCTTAAACCGTGGCCATTACAAGGCAGTCAGCTCATTTATCTATCTTTTAGTGTCATGTTGCTAATAGCTGTGCTAATTAAGCCATTTTATCATACTCTGTCAGTCTGTCTAAACCACACCACTCAGTACAAGCACTCAGAGATTCTTCTCTCAAGTCTGAACTTAAATCCTCCCAGCCCTTCTGTGTGGAGTTTGCATGGTCTCCCCATGTTTGCTCCAGTTTCCACCAGGTGCTCCGGTTTCCCTTACCACAAAAGACATGTGGGTCAGGGTGGTCCATAGAGCCGACACGCTCAGTTACAGTGGCTCAGGACTAACCCTCCATCTGACCATAATTTTATTGTACACTTTGTTAGGGTTGTGCAATTAATCAAATTTCGATTACAATTTTGAATATTACACCCTACGATTACAAAACTTATGTCGTCGAGAAAAAAAGATTAATAACAGTAACTCTGAAGTGTGTTTTGAATGCACACTTGTGCTCCGCCCCTCTCTTCTCAAAGCTTGCACTTTGATAGCTACAAGCATGGCTACATGTGGAGAGTTGTTAGCAGAAACATGGCAGAGAGAAAACAGGAGCAATGCTTGGTTAGCAGAAAAGACAAGACAAATTCTGTTGTTTGTGAGCACTTTGGGTTTGAAGAGGAAGACGTCGAGCCAAGACACACTGTGTGCAAGGAGTGCTTTGGGTTTGTGGAAACAATTTCTATACCCTACTGGACAGGAGAGGATGGTTGTCTAATAACACGGTGAGTGCAGTGGTTTCATGTTTACTTAGCATTTAGGCTCTGGTTGTAAGTGTACAAGTTGTGCATATATGCACCTGAGGCGCTTGACTTTATCAGCTATGTGCACCTGAGCGCTGTGGGTGTGTCTAAATCTCCAATTTATGGCTAAACCATGACTCCGTGACTGTTTACAGTTGGCTTTTGTTGTTATGGTGTTAGGCTGGCGATGTCGCAGAGCAGAGCCAGTGGTCCCTATAGACCCTGTGCACGCTAGCATATGCTAGTTCCGGTTGTAAAACTCTAGTAAGTAAAGTTGTTTCCAGTCCTCGTTACAATGCTGTCAAAATGGACAGAACCAGCAGCAACCTGCATTTTTCTGCCAAACATCTCATTCAAACACTGTTGATTCTTTTTCACCTGCTTCCCAGAGCAAACACGAACAAGGCTTCACATTTTACATTTCCCAGTATGTGTATATTTTGAAGCTAGGTCACAAAAACATAGCCTACAACCGTAACACGAACGACTAATGCGAACGCTAACTAATGCTAGCTTATTGAGGTTGCTGATTAAATCAGAATTCAATTTCATGACTATTATTGTATTTATAATTTCCTATTAATTTATCTTTATTTCTAAATGAGCGCAAAAACGAGCAGCTGGTGTGCACAGGGATACTGCCATGCTTAAAATCTCAGGCTAACTTTTAACAATAACCAACGTCTGTGAGAGAGACGCAGCAAACCGGGGTCTGGAACTGTTGCCCTCATTCAGAGTTAAAATTAATTCACTTTGGTCAGATGTAGCAGCTCCGCTAATCGCCGCTAACTACTGCTACACATGTTTTACTCACTGCAATGCTTTTCTCAGATGAAGCCAAATTCCTTCTCTGTGGAAACAGGAGAAGCACTGTTTTGTCCAATGTCCATTTTCTTTTCATTAAGGGTGCTCCGATCAGGGTTTTTGAGGCCGATCACCGATCAGCCTCTGCTGTGATCGGCCGATACCGATCATGGCCGATACCGATCACGTGGTCTTCAATGTAGTAATGTATTGTATGCAGGCTATTATTAGTTCCATTTGAAAAATACTGTAGCCTTTGTAAATATAAAAGAACAACAAAATTCTACTTATTTTTGTTTTAGAAGAGGTTTTGTTGCATTATTGGTCTTTAATGTGTGCCCAGTGTCTGTGGCTTTGTTTGAATGCTCCGCTGATGTAAAAATCAGCTGTTCTTAATTGGTTCCTTTAATGCGAGTCCGCGGGTGCAGTGCCTGTGTCCGCGTAACGCGCTGCCAAACCAGGTTGAAACACAGTGGACTAAAGAGCAGAAAGCTCCTGCTGCCAATTTTGACAACGTCTGAATGAAGAAAACGTGCAAAGCGAGCAGAGAAGACAACGATGAAAGGTGCTCCTCTCAGACACACGGACACATGGGCTGCCTTTTTACTTTCTCTTTCCATTAGCAGCCATTTGGTGCAGTTTAAGCCACAAAACGCACAGTTTTCTCCGCGCAACAAG
Source organism: Bostrychus sinensis (assembly GCA_020698575.1). Classification (NCBI taxonomy): domain Eukaryota; kingdom Metazoa; phylum Chordata; class Actinopteri; order Gobiiformes; family Eleotridae; genus Bostrychus; species Bostrychus sinensis. Next base: position 38,851,811 of record CM036245.1, read on the forward strand.
ACACAGGCAGACTCTAAACTTTCTTAATCCTTTTAACGTAACTGTTAGCGGGTTAGCTGTAGCTCTATTTACGTTGGTGTTTGCAAATACATGCACTGCTGCGCCTCGGTTCTGTCCCGTGCGCTCCTAAAGCAGGCGGGGACACAGCGGGGACACAAAGCAGCGCCTCCAGGGCAGGTTTGTGTTAGTTATAACCAGGGATTAACTTAAAAACACCGCTAAAATAACGCTACTGCTTTTTAATCAAACCGGAGTTGCAGGACAGTAAATGTGAGAGCCTCGCCTGTTTATTGTAATTTGATCGGCCCATTTTACCGATCACTCTATTTTTAGCCATGATCGGCCGATCATGATCGGCGGCCGATTGATCGGAGCACCCTTACTTTTCATTCTGTCTTACACCAAAAGCCTGAACTGTTCTCCGATCAGTGAACTGTTTACAGCACGAAGTTGTTGTACAAATGTATTCCACCAAAGTATAAACATCCTTCATCCTCACAGTTACGGTATTTTCCGCACTATAAGGCGCACCTAAAAGCCTTTAGGTTTTTTCTCAAAAACCGGCAATGCGCCTTATAATCCGATGCGCCTTATATATGGATCAATGTTGGTTAATTATGGCTACCGTATTCAGGGGGCATCGCCGAAGTGACAGCGGTAAAAACGGTAAAGGGGAATTCCAGTCCCAGCTGTTCATGTGTGCCATAGGCGTGTTTATGGATCCTGCTGCAAAAGAACAAGGAGGCGCGGCATTTGCTCCATCTAGTAGAAGAGTTGCGTCATTGAGGGGACAGAAAACTGAGCGCTCGAACGTTGTTCATGTAGCTTTGAACTAGGGCTGTCGCGGTGAGAGAATTTCCCCTGTGGTAATTATATGCAGCTCAACACCACGGTGTGCGGTATATGCGGTATAGCATAAGCTAATAATAACACCTGAAAAAATGACATGTCCAAACAAATTTTGATTATAAGCTAATTATATAGTTAAGCCTCTGCTTTAACAAAAACAAGTCAGGCACGAGTGAATGCCCTTGCAGCGCGTGTAACGTGGTAGTTTTAGAAAAACCCACATGTTCACCTTTTGTGATTTGAGAGATGAGCTAAGGAGGCTAGCAGTGCTCCTGCAGCACAGACTCTACAGAGCGACTGTGTCACACACGCACCTGCGGCAGGTAAGAGGACAGAGAAAAACCTCATGTAGTTATCACGTCACCAGGTGAGTGGATTGTCAGTTGAGTCTACAGCTCCTCCTCTGAGTAACGCGTAAGCCCAGTATCTGCTTGGGAAGTGGTTAAACGTTGATTTATACTTCCATGTCAAATCGACGGCGAAGCTCCCTGAACCCTCTCAAAACCTACGCCGCAGCCCTGACGTGCACCGGGCCAAAAATCTAACTATGCGTCGAGGTGCCGCGGACCGCAAGCGCTGTGATTGGTTGCTTGGTCTCGCGATGAAATGGCACTGCATGAAACAACAAGGGTGCTCGTTTGAGATGAACTGCGCCTCGCCTGGATTGTGAACGAGAGTGCATGGCCGCAACAGGAGGAGGGGAAATACGCCTGTACTGAAGTCGGACAGTTTGAGGCTCAGATCACGCACCATCGCGCCCAAAATCCACTTCTCGCGTGTGTTGGATATGATTTTGAAAATAAATGCATTAAACTGATTTGTAAGAACTTTTCTGTCTGTACTTGACGCCAGTCTGTGTGTTAATCAGGCGCTTTTTTGGAGCACACAACATGAGGCACATTCAGCAGTGGTTCTCAGCTTTTATGTCTAAGTTTACACATTTTAAATGTTAAATGTTTAATTTGTCTCTATTGGGAGTAAAGCACTTTTTACTTTAAATGCTTATGTACAGCAGCCCCTCCCTTTGGTACAGCCTACCAGGTTCAGCTTCTTGTCATGTGAGCTGGCTGAGCCGAGACGGACTTTGTTTTTAGACGCAAAAACGGACACAGTTGAATAAAATGGTGTGACTGTTTGGCTTCATCTGAGAAAAGAATTGTGGTAAGTAAAATGTGTGTAGCTGTAGTTAGCAGCAATTAGTAGAGCTGCTATTACTGTATTATTTCCACCTCACCAAGCATGTTTACAAGGGTGCGATTGCTCAGGAGATATAAAAACAGGAGTACAGAAGACGTAGGTGGGCGTTTTCGCATGACAGTACTGAGACACCTGCCAAAAAAAGTTCTGCCCAGCTGATGCGGCACAAACAAGCTGCGAGAACTGTGCCTTATTTGGACCACCCTCTGGGCGCGCAGATTTGGGTTTTTGGGGAAGCGACAATTATTACAGCACCTGTTACATTTGGCAGAACCTGTACACACAGGTAAACAGCAGCGACAGTTACCCCTGCATTCAGCTCTTTGAAATTTAGAAAAAAAATTTGCCAAGATTGCGTCACTTTTTCTTTTCGAATCCACGTTTTCAGTCAGTGAACTAGCAACTGGAAACAACTGACCCTATTTCCGGTAAGAAACCCGGAAGTTAGCATTTTTATGTGCACAGGGTCTATTGGCAGAGCAATAAGGACTGCGCTGGTCTCCGCCTAGGTGCGCTGGTCTCTGCCTCCGTCAACCCGTTCAATGCGCCCCGGTGGGCTTAAACGCGCATTGTAACATAGTTAAAAGCAGTTGAAAACTGTGTTAAACTAAAAAGATCAAGGGGGTGTCTGTGCGCGTCTGTGTACTGAGGGTTCTAGCAGTGTCTCAGCAGCAAGTCTGCCCAGCCTCAGAGCAGTGGAGTCGGGCTTGGGCACAGAGAAAGTGCGCTGTCTCATCCTGCTCAAACAGCGCTGGTGTTGTGAGCTTCCATGAAACAGATAACTCTGTGTGTGTGTGTTTGCATGCAGTTAAAGGGGGGGGTAACACATGCTCCAAAGGCAGTCACAAACCGCGTTTATGACAATAAAGATGCAAACTAACTCCTGTTTGCGGTCATCACTCAAACCAGATCATGTAAACAGGCTTGTGTTCCTGGCAAAAACAAAAAACAAAACTTAAAAACATTAGTTATGTACAGCAGTCCTAAATCAAATGATTTTATGGTATGAAGGTGGACCATTCTGATAATTATAAAATCATTCTTGCAGTTAGATAGTAGATAAAACATATTGAAATTACATTAAAATGACTCAGACTCAGACAGACTCAAGTTTAGGATTTTAGGATAAATTATTGAAAACTTAAGGCTCCCCCTTGTGGCCAAAATGTAGAATACACAAACAACAGCTGGAGACCTGGATAATGTGGTGAGTTGTTGGACTGCTGCAGCGCGTACAGCACACTTTAATGAAGGTATGAGTGGCATTTAAACAGCACTCAGTTGTACTACTGTCAGAACGCTTATAGATCACAGAAATACACATTTTAGATCACTGTGTTGTAGGCTTGGGCAATATGATATTACCGTATTCTGGGGTGTGTAAAAATCCCAACGGTATCACTTTCAATTAGAACCCGACCGATTTATTGGTTGGCCGATATTATCGGCCGATATAGCCATTTGGGGAAATAGACAATCGGTAAAAATTTCGCCGATGTTTGCCGATACTACACTTATATTTTCAATAGTAAAGTGCTGGGAATAAAACCGCCCTTGTTTACTTGCAAAATTATGTCATTGTGCTATTTATCCAGCAGAGGGCGCTCTAACTCCTCTTATGTCATGCAGCACTCTTGCCTTAATGCCTCATTGCAGAGTCGGAGCAGCAGGGCATTCGCTCAATGTACCGCACATTTGCTGAACAAACCGGGTTGTTTTTTTCAATGGTAAGTTTTTAACTAATTGAAATAAACATTATCTCAATAAGTTTCCAATTTCAATCCAGCTTGTATGTCCATGAATCATTGTGCCTCGTTGATTATGTTGGTTGCGGTTCTGTTTATGTTAGCAAGCTAAAGATAGAGAACCTAGCTTAAAGTTACCTTGCTAAAACTTTAGCCGGCACAATGAACGTAACGGTATAAAATTTCAAAGTAATATTGCACTCACCCAGGTTGCTGCATGCTGCCAAACGCACCGCAAACACACTGCATTAGTAGCTGACTGCTGCCATGTCGGCTGCGGAGCGAATTCTCGAGTATACACCAAGTCACTGATAGCAAGAGCCACGCAGCTGCGTCAGCTCCGACTAAATGGCAATACGAGTACAGCCAAATATAATACAACCTATGCTAACTATGGTTAACTGAACAAGAGTGCTAATCAATGACTGCATGCGAACATTTAGGCTATCGGTTTTGTGTTAACATTAACTTTGTTGTGCTTAATCAAATGCACTGCTTGCCTGAAGTAAATTAATCCTTTACCCTACTGCAAAAAAACATTGTGCCACTGATTGATTCTCGTATGACTTTGTCTTCGAACAATAATCTTACGACTAAGCAGTCCACAGCGCACCAAGTGTGTGCGTGTGTGGTTTTTTTTAAGTTTTTTTTTTTAAGTTTATTTATATGCTTATTTTATGGACATGAAAAGGTGTTACTGGTCAAAGTTTAATTCAAAGTAACGTCATGATTTAGAATAATAGAAGATATAAAATGTGTGTAGGGGACATCACATTTTAAAACATGTTTTACCGGTGACTTTTGCTACAAGTGAATTTAGAACAACTGCAGCCGCTTTAAGAGACTGTCAAGCCTGGCTAGGAAGTACCTTTCCTGTCCACCCTCTTCTGTACCAAGCGAGAGAGTGTTCAGCATTATTGGTAACATTTATGATGAGAAGCGCAGATCCCTCAAAGGGGACAATGCAGAAAAGCTGTGCTTCCTGCACTATAACCTACAACTGCTGAAGTGGCAGTATTAAGAGGGACTCACAGTTGTAGGGACCTGTAAAAAAAATGTTGTGTTATTAATAATTATGTTCTAATGCAGTTTGTATGTTAGAACTGTTCATAATAGTTTTGGACAACTTTATACTTTTGAAAATAAAAGTATTTGAAAATGTTACAATTTTATTTCTATCTTTGTAACATCTGTTTGAACAATATTTATGGGATCAAAAGCAGCTATTTATGTGCTAAAAGTATCGGCAGATACATCAGATATCGGTATTTTTAATGCGCCAAATATCGGCATCGGCCCCAAAAATTCCATATCGGTCGGGCTCTACTTTCAATACCGTGGTTTAAATCCCTGGGGAATTGTACATAAGTTGTTGTTTGTTTTGTAACCCCTTAAATGTGTATCAAGGTTCGTGTCAATATAGTGGGGATAAGTGTAAATCTTTATGTGTAATATAAGCATATATTTTTAAATTAACAGCAGCAGCATAATATTAGACTTTAATTAATTAGCTCTCTCAGTCAACGTCATGGCAGCCTGACGCACCATGCACAGGCAGCGCCTTGTTAGAGCAGCCAACCTGTCTGAGTCTGTCCCCAAAAAGCACATCCCATGATCTTTGATCCTCTGCTGTTTTGTCTAAAGCATCGGCCTTAAAGCTGAATAAATAAGTGTGCCATAAAAGCTTAGGAACGTCTTTTGCTGTCACATTAAAACGATTACATTGCGTAGTAACTGCACGGCACTCTCTCTCCGCGCTCTGTCAAACTACTCAAGTGGGACACACATGGAGGACATCTTTAGCAAAAAGAAGACCGCGCTCTCTCAAGAAAAGAGGAATATAGTGCTGTGTATTAACGTGAAGCGCTATGCGCTGTGAGGACGTGGAAAGATCCTCCAACTATGCGCCATGACGCACACCTCGCCCCTGGACAGGCCGACTTCTGCTACTTTTTCTTAATCCACGCTGAGGCACAAGAGGAAGTACGTCCTTGACAGTACTGAATCAAGTGGGTGAATCAAGTAGAATAACTTTAATAAACTGCCCAAATAAGTGAGGCTTATGAGAAAACAAAATTGTTTGAAGGTCTCCCTCAGTGTTATGTTACAGTTAAAAAAATGTAAAAGCAGACGGGGGAAAGCCATGTTATCCTGATTAAAGAGCAACAAATTATTTTAACAAGTGTACACGTGCGTTAAATAAGTCCTCAAACAGTGGTTGACAGCATCGTTTTCTGCTTTGACTGTCGATGCTGTAGCCAGCACGGCCACAGAAGCAGAGCGCGGTGCTGAAGCCCCGCAAAATGGAAAATAAATAAACTTCATCGGACAATTATTTGAACAATTACGTCCACAACCCTCCAGCGCATGGTATGGCCACATTTTAACACATCATTGTGTGCTCCCAGATGTTTAAAGGGGTAAAATAAAGCTGAGAAGAAAGAGCGAGACCTGGAGCGAGGGGCACAGGAGACGCAAATGTGTTGGAGGTTTTCAAAATAACTTCTTATATGTGTGTTTTTACAAATAAACACTTCAGAAACACATTTTTTTGTATTTACTACACCTCTTTTTTGCCCAAAAAACAATAGATGTCCCAACATTTTCAAAGTACCGTTTTAACTCAATTTTAAAGGCAAGTTTAGCCTTAATTAAGTTGAGAGACAATTATACCGTATACCCTGGTATAATTATGGGACGGTAAGATGGTGTGAAAAAATGGATATCGCCCAACTCTATTGTGTTGTAAAAGTTTAAAAGTGAACGCATGTTAGCGGTAGCTTAGATCCATTTATGGGGCTGTGTGAGATTCATTTACCAAGCACAGAACGCATTTTCTAACCATGTTGAGTTTAATTTTGTAAAGTCAAAGTTTCACTGTTTATATTTAATAGTAAACTTATGATTACCGTGTAAATTAGGCATTTATTAGCATATAGCACCACAAACATTAAGCGCTACTGTTAAATCCTCAGACGGCTTGAACGCCTCACAATCCACTGTGCGCCTCAGTCCATCTGCCTGCTCTGTTTATCTCCGTTTCTCGTTTATCATCCCACCCCTAATTTGCAAAACAGCATAAACTTTTTTTCTAGATGCGGCGCAGTATAGGTTGATGTTCATGTCAGTCTATAACAGTTCACTCCATTTGGTTACAAAAGAGAACAAACTTGGTTTATTTAATATTTTGCACTTTGTTATTTCTGTGCAAAAAATATATTTTTTCATTGTTTTGTTAGGTTAATGAATAACTGTTTGAATAATCATGATTTCAGTTATGTCTAAACTAGGGCTGGGAAAATTGTATTAACGCAGTGCGTTAATTTATTGATTTAATCGCGTTAATTTCAATTGACGCATAGATTAATTTGATCACAACAAAAATATTACGACACTGACAGAGGCAGCAACGCAAGTGTAGAAGAACAACAGGCGCGTTCGAGATGAGCCAGACTTGCGCAGTTTCGATCAGTGTCGGCCTGTGTGCAGTGCACGCCGGTTAGATTTGTGTCCGACTTGCTACTAACTTGCTCTAATGTCACAAGTGCGACGGTCACCGAAAGCTTGTGAGATCCAAACGAGACCAGCATCTGAGCCAGCCGCAGTTCATCAGGAGCAACTGCGGAGGGTGCTTGGCTCAGTGCATGATGGGGAAACGCACACCTGTCAGTGGTGAACGACAGGTGATTGGATCTGAGTTTAGTGCTGATCAGAAACGTAACACACGACACAAACTGTCTGACTTCAGTACAGGTGTATTTCCCCTCCTCCTGTTGCGGCCGTGCACTTTCGTTCACAATCCAGGTGAGGCGCAGTTCATCTGGAACGAACTAAAGCAACAAGTGAACGAGCTAAAGCAACATGAGTGACCAAAAAGACACATTGCTAAATGGACAATTCTGCTTCAAATCATCACCAGACAGCAATATAGACAAAACAAAAGTTATGTGCAGTCTATGCAAGGGTGAGTTTAATTACCACTGGAGTTACTCATCCCTAACATATCATCTCAAAGCTAAGCACCCCAGAGCTTTTTTAGGTAAGTTTTGTGTATTTGTTGGTTGTGTGTTATTCAGGCAGGCTTTGTCAATGAAGACAAGTTACAGGTCTCAAAGAGACAATTTATTTTCTTTGCAAGTTTTGTTTGCATTGCTCAAGTTTACAGTAAAGTATGTGAAGGTTAATTCAAAATACATTTTCTAAATTTACAATTTTGTGTTTGTACGTAAATTCATAATGCGATTAATCGCAAGTAACTTTTTTCAGATTTGCGATTATTTTGTTAATTTTTTTTTAATCGATTCCTGGCCCTAGTCTAAACTAAACGTGATTAGTATTTTTTCCATAATTGAGCAACCCTACGGTTTGTATAATGACAAATAAATAGGGCTGGGAAAAATAATCGATTTGCAATATATTGCGATACCTTTGCAGCGCGATACAAAGTATTACTACTTTCGCAAAGTATCGATACCTTCTGTGAACAAGCGTCGTGCGGTGCGAATGACGCGACGCAAATCAAGAGAATAGCGCGGCGCGAATGACGTGAATTGAGCGTTTGACACGCAAGTCCCGCGAATAGGCAGAGATGCGAATCGGCGGAAGACGCGAACAACGCAGATTGGCATCCAACGCTCTGGTCGCGGAAGTTGAAAAATTTTAACTTCTGCGAACATTCGCGGCGCGTTAACCAAACAGGGACCTGCTATACCAATGACGTGGTTTTGTATGACGTAACAGGAGGAGATCCCTGCCTCAGAGATCCAGAAAAACAATCATCGAGGCTTCAGAGTGAACCCGGAGATAAAAGCTGCAGCCTACAGCAGCTCTTCTACTTTTATGAAGACAGGAAACAAAAACAGCCCTGATAGAAAACACTATAAATAAAATAAATATGGCTGTTTAGCTCTGTGTGACTGTGGTAGCTGTTGTATGTGATACAAGCCTGTGAGGCTCACTCTGATCATTGTGACATCAAGAACACACAAATAAATACAAGTAAATATAAAGGGGGGTTAACTTTACCAAAATAGCCTATTGAGATGTGTTTGTTATATTAGCAGTTATTGCACTCTCCAGAACAACAGAAAATACAGAGCCTGTGACTAGACTAGACCCCAAAACCACTAGAGAGAGCTAATGTACAAGAAATAACCCCAGGTGTCTCAGCTCTGTCTCTGGGGTTAATGCTGCTGTACAGCAGCAGTGTCCTGGGGAGAGGTCCTGCAGCCACACGAGACATAGGTGACCAAACCCAGACAGGCTCATTTGGGAGTAGCCCTAGTGGCCATGCCCCTCATTTGACGCGAATGAAGCGTCCAATTCGCCTCGTTCGTGCGAGTGAATTCGCGTCATTCGCGAGTGAATTCAAAATAGTCCAACTAGACGCGAATGACGCGAATTTGATGCCTGATTCGCGTCCGGTGTGAACGTACCATAATAACGGCGCTCAGTGTTGCCCAGCTTTCACAGTCAATTGAGCCAAAGTGGTGCAGGAATTCTTCCAGGACTGTAGGGGGCGGCAATACGCTTGTAAGCACTTCAGCTGCCAAATATTGTGACGCAAATAAGAAATAGTACCAGAAGCGGGAATGGAGGAAAAACAACCAGAACTAAAACCTGCGCCACATCATTATAAATCCAAAGTATGGACATATTTTGGATTTTACACACAGCCAGGAAGGTCAGAACTGGACATGTCAAAAGCAGTATGTAAACTGTGCCACGTGAGCATGTCGTATTGTGGGAATATGACAAACATGAACACTCATCTTGTTCGGCATCACCCGGAGCTGAAAGTTGGGGCAAGTAAACGGCCTATAGAAGCAACAGCAAGTCAGCGGACCCTGGATGGGACACTAAATAAACTACCAAAAAACTCTGAAAAGGCAAGGCGAATCACTACGTCAATTGCCCACTTCATTTGCAAAGACATCCGTCCGTATAGTGTGGTGGAAAACATGGGATTCCGCAACATGAGTTACAGCTTGGAGCCGCGGTACGTAATACCATCTCGAAAGTTTTTCTCAGACACAATCATTCCTCAAATCTACAATGAGATAAAGACAGATGTCAAGGAAAAACTGAGCAGAACTGACCGAATCGCCCTCACTTGCGACGCCTGGACCTCACGGGCCACAGAGTCATACATAACTCTGACAGCACATTACATAGAAGAAGACTGGTCACTGTCCTCTCGCGTTCTCCAGACAAGAATCATGCACAAGGGCCATACAGGGTTAGACATTGCAGAGCTACTTCGCAGCGTTGTAACCGAATGGGGTATTTCTGGGAAAGACGCCGCGTTGGTCATGGATAATGCGGCTAACATGGATGTGGCGACACAGTTGGGTAACTTCCTCCATATCAAATGTTATGCGCACACTCATAACTTGGCATCACAACGAGCACTTAAGCTGCCAGTTGTATCAAGGCGTCTCGGGCGTGTTCGGCATGTAAGTAGTTTTTTTCCATAGAAGTCCAACAGCACTCCATGTGTTTGAGCAAAAACAAAAGCTACTGGAGCTCCCTGCACACCGACTAGTTACCGATGTAACGACAAGATGGAACAGCGGGTTTGACATGGTGGAACATTTTTTGGAGCAACAGGCAGCCGTCACAGCTGCACTCCTTTCTCCGGACGTCAGAAAAAAGGAGAAGGATATTAGTACATTGACCGAGTCAGACATGTTAAATGCGGAGGAGTTTGTTCATGAACTGAAGCCAATCAAGGTGGCTACATGCCTTATGTCAGACGAGGCTCATCCAACACTTTCTATAATAGCCCCTTTATATGCACAGCTCCTGCAAGCAACCCAGGAAAATCTTGGAAATTCTCCTTTTGTCAGAGAAATAAAGGAAGCTGTTCACCAAGACCTATTAAAAAGATACACATCTGAGATAGAGAAGACCACACTCAACCTTGCATCAGCGCTTGATCCAAGATTTAAAGGGCTACCTTTCCTGTCTGAGGAGGAAAAGCAAGAAACACTAGCAAGATTAGCTGCAGAAGCTGCTGCCTTGGTGGACCACAATAATCAGGTAAATCTAAGCTTTCCATATAACTGATGAATTACAACATTGTAATCTATGTTAATGATCTTATACTTATTTAGCCATCTTAACCTAGTAGACATAAGGCGATTATGTATTAATTATGATACCATTTCTTTATTCTTTTGTGCTTCGTTTAATACAGGGGAAGCAGAGAGACTGGACCAGGATGATCTGGCTGGTGCACCTGAAGAGGAGATGGAGAATACAAATAGCGATCATCCTGAAGCCTCTGCACCTTTTAAAAGAAGAGAGTCCTGTGCACTGGCTGAATTACTTGGCAACACATTTGGAGATGCCAGGCAGACATCAGGCCCAGTAACCCAAGATAAGTCTGCCTTTGACCGTGCTGAGGAGGAAGTGAAAAATTACGGGGCAGCACCTTCTTTGCCACTGTCAGCAAACCCATTACTGTGGTGGAAAGAACATTACCATGGAGTATCCTTTCCTGGCAAAGCTAGCAAAATGGTACTTATGTATACCAGGGACAAGTGTCTCCGCTGAACGCGTGTTCTCTACAGCTGGTGACATTGTAACAGCTCAGAGGAGCAGCCTAAAGTCAGAGCATGTTGATCAGCTCTTGTTTTTGCAAAAAACGATGTTCCCAAGCACTAGCTTGATTTTCATAAAATTTAGAAGTAGCGGTTGCTATTTTACTTCAAAAAGGTAATTCAGGTAACCACTTTTAGTGTTACCCGAAAGTTAAGGCTTGAGTAAAAATGCTTATTTGATTGAAATGAAGCTATAATTTGAAACTTCCATTAATTCTTTGCTGGAATTATTTCAGGTGTCTTTTGCTTTGTCACTGGACCTTATTACCTCATTTCAAAGCACTTTATATTATGTTAAAATCTGTATGTCTTTGCACTTTTATTAATACTGACATGTAAGACATTTTGGTTTATTACATTTGGAAACATGAGTTGTGTTTTCTTGCTTAACTCTATAATTAAATAAAATTTAGAATTTAAGCAGGAGAAAATATTTCAATAATAAGTATAATCGAATCGCAAAACTTGATGTATCGCAATGTATCGAAATACAAATTGAATCGGCACCAAAGTATCGCAATAGTATTGTATCGTGACAAGAGTGTATCGTCCCAGCCCTACAAATAAAGCAGTTTATTTTATTCATGCGTGACTCAGAGGAGACAAATCAAGAGCCAATAAGTGTCTACAGAGAGCTTTAGTCAGAAGAAAGCCTCAGCACTGCGGTCCTTCACATCAGTAGAGATATGGTGGGCGAGGCCAACATATGTTCAAAGTGGCAGGCATCTAATCCAAGCGTTTTCTGCAAGTAACAGCTTCCCAAAAGATGTTTTCAATACAATATAACAAAAAAAAAAAAAAAAAAACAGCAAGATGGGCCCTTTAAAGCAAGTGTACTATGACATTTCAACTTCTGATCATATAGGGAAACTCTTGTTACAATGTAGGCTATACATTAAGCTTACAGAGTGCACTCAACAGTTACCTAGTGGAGTGATAAAAGTCCTCTTACGCCATTCATTAATTTATTCTTTACTAAGAAGCTTTCATACATTGGTAAAATACCAAATATAAATGCATCTGAAATCTCTCCCTTTAAAACATAAACAGAATGATACACAGATATTGCACTTACTATATCATAACATTTCAAGATACGATACAAAAAAATAAATAAAACTACTTAGGAGCGCCAATCTGGCAACAACATTAAATGTAATAAAGAAATAACATAGTATACGATATTAATCACACACATCCCGATCATCATAACTAGCCCGTAAAAACATATATTAAACGAATAAACGTAGAAGTTAGTTTTATTTTACCTTTGTTTGAATGGGACCGGCTGTGTGCAATGCCCCTTGTCTTCCTGGTTTATAGGTTAATAATTCATAATATTAATAATCCCGATGTATTTTAGGCCTCCCTTTGCACACTCAGGTAAAAAAGTGCTATGTCCTCCTATCCCATCTTGGTTTCATGTCTTGATTTTGTGATAGCTGGGCCTGTAGTGGGAGCAGTTCACACGCGTACTCTCGTGTTATTAGTGAGGACAGAGAGGAAAAATGACCTAACCGTTATCATCTCATTAAGGCTAATAATCACAGAAAAAAATGGCTAAATCCAGGCGCCTGGCCCCGTAGAGAAGGTGTATGAAACAGTTAAACGATATGTAATAACACAGTGCTAGCACGCCACAGCATCTGTTAACCCTTTCTGATCCCGGACACCTCGTTCACACCGCACCATGCCCGGCGGAGAGGGCTGAGAGGTGTGCGGGGAAAGTCGGGAGGCTCACTCACCACGTCTCCGAATATTTCCAGAAGGTAGGCCGTTGTTTATGGCGTCGGAGCACACCGCTGTTGCATTTATTCGCCGAATTCTCGTGTCCTTCCTGAAGAGCTCCTTGAGACACCGGCAGCCTCCTTCTCCGGCTTTAAACAGTAAACTTGCCGAGCCCAGGCTATTGTTAGCTAGGTACAGAAAAACCCTGCTGCACCCAAACCCCGCCCCCTACGGCCCGCTCGACTCACGCGATTGGCTACGGCTTCTCCTTCTCCCGCTGTGATTGGTTGATGGTAGACGTCCGTACGAAGCTGGGCTGGGTCACTGATTGCCGGCTGAGTGCGCGTGTGGTGCTTTCACAGCCACCTGAAAAAAATCCGCTGTAGGTACTGGTCCACCAAAAGAAACGACTTCATTTAAACTGCTTTATTTAATTACGTTTTTATCTTATTTATACCCTACATCCTGATGATTTTGTGTTGTTGTTTTTTGCTGAACAGAGCTCATCACAACAAGAATGTGACTTAGTAGACTTGGCGCTCCGCTTAGGGTGACCAGACGTTCCTATTTTTTATTATTATTGTTTATGTATTTATTTATTTTTCGAGCATGCGAAAATTAATAAATAAGTAAATAAAACCAACTATATAATGTACAAGCTGTGTATGTTCATGTGTATGTGTATGTTCTGTAGCAGAAGACAGTATACTGTACCTTTCATGCATAAAATAATAAACATACGTACAGCAACATAGAAAAATAGAACTATATAGCATATAATATAACACACACACACACACGCACACTTATGCACATTCACTTTTTTGGCTCAAAAAGGAGTGGCAAGATTTAACCGGGACAGTCCCAGTTTGGGCTTCTTGTCCTATGTCTCAAGACATCTGTATCTGTAAAAACTCTTATGTCCCAGTTTTTCTCCATTTTATCCAACAGAAATGCATAGAAAACTAAAAAGACTTTTGTCACTAAAATTATTTACGATGTCATTATTTTTTATTCATAAATGGCCATTCAAATTTGTCCTAGCGTCATGTACTTTAATGACATGATAGAAAATGATGTATCAGCATGGATTTTGGAAGCTATAGTCAATTGGTGAGTTCAAATGCACCGTGATTGAAAAAAAAAATATATATATATATGTGTCCCAGTTTTAGGGTTTAAAAATCTGGTCACCCAAACTCTTTAGCAACGTTTTTTTTTTATTTTTTTTTAATATAATTTATGGGTGTACCACACCCCTTGTAATGATACAATATTTCTCGCAACCAGGTCCTGGCCTTGACAGATAAAGCAGACAGCGACATCTAGTGGGGAGGTATTGACTGAAGATTATGACCCAGCCTGCCTCAGTGAAGCTTTAGCATCACGCTTCAAAGAAAAAAGCTCTAATAATAATAATAATAATAATAATAATTATTATTATTATTATTATTATTATTATTATTATAAATCTCTTTCAAATGTGTTATGTCGTCGTGTACTCGTGTCTTAAAAATTGAAAGTGTGCAGCTGGGTACTTCTCATTAAATATTCATGCCGCTTTTGGGAAAAGCCCAAATATGGGCGTTGACGCATGACGTCACAGTCAATCGGCGTCGCCTTGCAGAGTCTTTCACGCCATAACAGATTAACTCCCGTTTGGATAAACCAATTAACCATTCTGTTAATTTATTCTCAACATATTCCCATCTGTTATAGTCCTGGTCAGTATGGGTAACTGCCTCACTGTTGGTCCAAACGAAGCCTTGGTTGTTTCCGGTATGTGTTTATATTTTACGATGACAGCTGACGTTAAGCTAGCCGAGAGAAGCTAACGCTAACTTTGACAGATGAGAACCAGTTTCATTAGATTTTTTTTACTTCATTTTGACACAGAGCTAAATTTATTGTGCCTTTGAGTTAACGCCAGTTTAAACATTACTGTTATTTGTGTTAGTGCAAATGAAATCAGCAAACGTTAATGGATCAGCAGTTGTTTTGAATAAATGGGTCAAATAAATGGGGTGGCTAACGAATAACATCATTATTAATGTAACGTTATCGTATGTTATTTGTTACAAAACAGTATTGTTATAGGGTTAGGGTAGCGTGACGGTTTTCTTGAATTAGAGTGCACTGGAAAATTAATCTAATTTATAAATATAAGGGACCCACAAAATGTAACTTACATCAGTAACATGTTTTTGACTGAAAGGGCGGTTCAGTGTTTTGTAAACGTGATTTTATACACTAACGTTAACATTTGATTTCCTGATAACTATTGCTGCAAATAAGCTCAGCAGAAGTGATGTTAATACAACATCAAAGTCTATTAAAATGTGTAGTAAACATACGATATTGTTTCATTGGTGCTGAGAGGTTGGTTGGGGCCGAGATAAAGTGGTTAAATTAAGTATACATTTGGCCATTCTGTGTGCTACACTATGGAATTTACTGCTGTTGTACTTTTTAGGGTCCTTTTCTGTAGCCTAACCGATAAATGACCGGAATCTGTTTACAGAGGTCTCAGTTACAGCTACCTGAAACATTCACATTAGTGGGATCTTTTAGTAGTGACCCAATAATATAAACTACAAGCACAAACATTAGCTGTTATATTTTATAGTAGTCGGGAACTTACGTCATAAAACGATTGTTGAGTGATGAATCTAACATGTTGATGGTCACAGACAGAGAAATGCCATAGAGTTGCATTAGAAAAAGGAAACAACCGAGCTTTGAAACAACTCTTTTAACTGCTTTGTCACTCTTGGTGAATATTTATAACACACTAAAGTATCAAAATACTTTTGCCAACGCTAACTCGAGTAATTTACTTCCTAAATTGCTCCATGGTTTTGCTATTGAAAATATCTTGTGTGGCCACCGATGTGACGTCACGATCCCGTTCTCTTTTAGATGAATGTGTTAAGATTATTCTTGCACAGTTGATTTTAACCCAGTACTTGTTCACAGGGACCTGTTGCGGTGCTGATGATAAGACTTACGTGGTTGGAGGCTGGGCCTGGGCTTGGTGGCTCATCTCTGACACCCAAAGGTGACATTATTATTGACTGTGTTCAAGCTGTTTTCATCCAGAAATCATAGACTGTAACTGCTCCAAAGGACTGACAAACATGTTTGTGTCTGGAATAAGAAGAAAATCTATGTTTGTGTCATGTGTCATTCTCGTTTTAAAATTCAATTGGAATATATAGTACAGTGTAAAACAAGGCTTATGACTAAACGTTATTCAGTTCTCTGATGTCATTGGCTCTTGTCACAGTTTCAACAGAATCAATAGGAGCCCATCTGTCAATCATAGACCATAGAAAGACCTCTGGAGTTTAGTCTGTGAGCTTATTTCATCATTAATGTTAGTAAAATTCTCAGTTTCCCTGAGACTACTAACATGTTTATATTTGGTGTCCTGCGGTGTGACAGCTGTATTTAAAAAAGAAAAATATGAGGGGGCACAGTGGCACAGCGGTCAGTGCTCTTGGCTCCCAGCAAGGAGGTTGTAAGATTGATCATTGAG
Source organism: Bostrychus sinensis (assembly GCA_020698575.1). NCBI lineage: Eukaryota > Metazoa > Chordata > Actinopteri > Gobiiformes > Eleotridae > Bostrychus > Bostrychus sinensis. Next base: position 38,868,472 of record CM036245.1, read on the forward strand.
CCCCTCTCTTTGAGTGCAGGCTGCATGTCCTTCTCATGTTACTGTGGGTTTGTGAAGCCCTTCGAGGCAATTTTTCTTGTGATACTAGGCTATATAAATAAAATTAAATTGAATTCTCTCCAGGATTCCACCCACAGTTTAAAGAATATAAATTGCTCCTAATGTATGAATGTGAGTGTGAATGGTTGTCTGTCTGTGTATGTCTTTTTGTCAGCCCTGCAACTAACTGGCCACTGTCCAGGGTGTTATTTAACATTTTTTGTATTTTACATCAAAGTATGTCACACCACAGGACATAAAAAAGCTATTACACCTCCATTTGTAAGGGTACCCATTTCTGTCTGTTGTAGTTTTAGTTTACATGCTGTCTGGTCCAAATGAAGCATTGGTTGTGTTTATATTTTACCATGACTTCTACATAAGTTTACAGAGGACCAAAACTGCCAAATAAAAAATAAAAAATAAAAAGTATTACATTTTGTTTTTTTTATAATTAATAAATCTACATATATATAAGCATTACTTGTTAAGATTACTAAATTACTCATACTAATTAATGTATTGTATGTGTTTATTTAATGTAATATTTGATCATTTCCCTTTGAATTTCTTTAAACTTGTATATACTTATTTAATTATGTGTATGTTTATTTATGTCTATATTGATTTATTTCTGCTTTTATTTCTGTTTATTTATTTTTGTCAGCTGTGCAAATGAGGGTGTGTGTCTGGAGGTGTCAGGTTACCATCAGTGGTTAATCTGTGTCGTAGCTCTCAGATCCATTACACGTCTTTCTAGTGTCCAGCTTCTACTGGGAACAACAGAAAGAACATGAACAAGAAACAGAGCAAGTTGGGTGAGAACTTGTTTACACACAGTGGCATCTGCATCTATATGCCTCTCCTGTCTCTCTGTGATCAACATTATTAAAATATCTCAGTGTCGTTCTTGCCTCAGTTTTATTTTCTCTTTGAATTTGACCTGCTAAATTATGCTGATTAAAATTTTACCACTAACGGCCAGATGCAACATTTCAACCTTTGGGTCCTAAGCCATGACTCACAAAGCATGATACATCCCCTCATAAAAAATAAATAAAATACATACAAATAAATCTGAGAGAAAAAAAAAGCAGAAATAAATAAGTTAATACATTTATAATCATATAAATGGTTACATAAATAGAATTGATTAAATATTACATTAAATAAATACAATGAATAATTTAAATAAATAGTTTAGTCAGTTTTGGTCCTCCATATATCTGAGTTTTTAGTCTCTAGCTCAACCTGTATCATGTAGTTGTGCAGGATTTTAATCGTCTAACTGTTAAATCTCAGCGTCTTTAAGGTTTAATGTTTTCTTGTGATTGTAAGTATTGGTGATTGTGTTGTACATATGTCTAATGCCTGCTTGTATTTTGCACATTGTCTGTGCTGCTGCCTCGTGTTGGACAGCCAGGACATCCTTGTAACTGTCAATCTCAATGGATTTTTTTCTGGTTAAATAAAGATTAAATAAATATAATAAATAAATAAATATAAACTAGCTGTCCTGTAACTGATGAGTTCAGCGATAACTAATCAATTCATGACATTAGCCTGGTTTATTGCATTTTAATCCAGTGCTAACCTAAGTTGCAGCTAAGAGTTAAAACATATTTATGTAGTGGTAGAGCCATCAGCACAATAAATTAGAGAATTGTTTTGAATTATGTCAAATAAATGGTGTGGCAAAGTTACCGCATCTTTATAAAGGTATGGCAAACTGTGGCCATCCTACTTTGACCTGTGCCATAGCTAATAAACTTGTGAATAAGTGTATTGTATGTAATGTGTCGCAGAGATATTTTAGATAAAATGTCTGAACGTAGCACTTGTTTTGCACCTGCAGAGTGAGCCAGTGAAAGCGCAGTTTGTTGTTGTGTGTGTATCTCTAAAGACTGTTGCTGCTGCAGGATCACTCTGGAGATCATGACTCTTCAGCCCCGCTGTGAGGAGGTGGAAACTGCTGAGGGTGTGGCCATCACCGTCACTGGAGTCGCCCAGGTAACCTCTGCCTTTCCTTCACTTTTTAACAAGCTTCATTTTGCATCTTGTTATAAAGATATCTCACAAATGTGGTTAAGACAGTTGATTCATGAACATATTCTTCAGGTGAAAGTCATGACAGACAAGGATTTGCTGGCTGTGGCATGTGAACAGTTTCTGGGCAAATCCGTGATGGAAATCAAAGCTGTCCTTTTGCACACTTTGGAGGGACACCTGCGTTCCATACTAGGTATTCATATATACATATATACCTATGCATTAAAGAAATAATGTGTCCTTTAAAAGCTATTTAAAAATTCAGTTTAAATCTTATAAATTAGTTATTGTCATTATAATTTATACAACTTTTGTAGTCCATTCAACACTGAACAGTCATCTGTAAAAATAAATAAATAGTAATTTCTTCTAATATCCACATTGCAGGCACCCTGACGGTGGAACAGATCTACCAGGACAGAGACCAGTTTGCAAAGCTGGTGAGAGAGGTGGCTGCTCCAGATGTGGGCAGAATGGGAATCGAGATTTTGAGCTTCACTATAAAGGTAGGCCCTCAGTACTGAGCAGCTGCATAGGGGCTTTTAGAGGTTTTGCAGTGTTTTGCATACAGTCCTCTGATAGTAGCACTGTGTCATGTCATAGCATTACTTCACAACACATGCTCCTCATTTCACGATTAATGAATGAAAAAAAAAACTGTTATCCCCAGTCAACATATGCTTTAAACAAGATTTTAAATAAGTTGTGATTATGTTATTGATGTGCTCATATTATTTCTAATAACAGAGTGTTATTGTCCTAACATCAGGTGTGTTTCCTCTAACTCTAAAATTATGTTTGTGGAGAGAAGCTGGTTCAATGCTATACATCTGCTCTTTGCTCCTATGCGGGTTTTTAGTGATGTGCAAGTAACTACAGTGGAAAGCAAAAGTATGTCCCCCCCATTGCATTTTTTCTTTATTGTTGCCTTAAAACCTGGAATTTAAATGGATCATTGAGAGGTTCATGTCAGTCACTTTACATCACACAACAACTATGAAAATGCAAAAAATATATATATATTGTGAAGCAAATTAGAAATATGACAGAAAAACAGAAAACTTGAACATACAGAAATATGTACCCCCTCAAGTTAGTCCTCTGTAGAACCACCTTCTGAAGGAATTTCAGCTCCAATTTTTCTAGGATAAATGTTTATGAGCTTGGTTCATAAAGTCACTTGGATTTGTGCTCATTCTGAATCTAAATCTAAAAACAGCTCAAACTCCTTCAGGTTGGATGCATTGTACAACACAGTTTGAGTCGTTTTCTTCAAAAATTGTCCTGTGTTTAGCTCCATCCTTCATTCCTTCAGTTCTGAGCAGTTTCCCAGTCCCTACCAATGACAAATATCCCCACAGCAGGACACTGCCATCACCAGGCTTCACTTTAGAGAGGGGCCACAGTCAGGTGTTGGGTTTGTGCTACACATAGCATCTTTCATTGATGGCTCATTTTAATTGTATCTGGACAGAGGACCTTCTCATGTTTGGGGAGTCTTCCACATGCCTTCTGGCAAATACAAATATTTTTTGTTATTATTTTCTTCCAGCAATGGCCACTCCTCCACACAGCCCAGCTCTGTGGAGTGTATGGTTCAGAGTGGTCCTGGGACAGATACAACAGTCTCTGCTGTGGAGCTCTGCAGCTCTTTCAGGGTCACCTTTGGTCTTATTGTTGCCTCTCTGATGAATGCACTCCATGCCCGGTTTGTGAGTTTTAGATGGTCCTCTTTAGGCAGGTTTGGTGTGGTTCTATCTCTTTTACATGTTATAATGTTGAATTAAATTGTGTTTTGTGGCATAATGACAGTTGAATTGCAGTCAGGCCAACCTTATCTAATTATTTCTGTGACTTCTGAGAGTAACACTGGGACTCATTTAGGGGCCACTTTAAAAAGGGGGTACATACTTTTGCACACTGAAGTTTTCTGTTTTTTCTGTTATATTTCTAATTTTGCTTCACAATAATTATTTTTTTTGCATTTTGTTGTCATGTGATGTAAAGTGACTGACATGAACCTCTCAATGATCCATTTAAATTCCAGGTTGTAAGGCAACAATAAAGGAAAAATGCTAAGGGGGTACATACTTTTGCTTGCCACTGTATGTCACCAAATGCTTCATATGCTGCTCCAGTGTAGGAGCTGAAGAGGTTTTAGGAACTATGGTTCCCAGTCCCCCGTTCCTATCCTGTGCGAACACATGACAAAATGGCACCTCCTACAGATTTCTTCACACCAGAGTGTATCCGTGTAAACGCGAATCTGCAACATTTTCAGTGTTTGTGTCTGGTGTTCTTGTGTTCCAGTGTAAACGGCTCCTAAGTGGCAGCCCACTTCAGACCCAGAGTTTGAGAATAGTAACAGAATATATGAATGAAATATGTATTAACCTTTGTCCGAGTTCACATGGTCTTTGCAACTAAATAGTAATAGTTGGAAATAAATGACAATAGTTTATGCAGGTTTGAGAAGGAAATGGAGAAGGCACAGTTAACTAATGGTTGTAATTGGATTTTTTCCCCAAAAATTATTAACAAAGGTTTTTGAAATACATGTTGTCTGTTCTGAATGTGATGCTCGTTTACCTGCAGCATCTTAAGTTATGGGCTTTCAAGGTTAACTTTCAATCAATTAGTCTGAAAAACATCACATAACAGCCGACAAAAGGCTTTGTACGTACTGTTATTTCTCATCAAAAAACATATAACTGGCCCTTATTCTACTGCAGCTCTTGACATCACATTTGGAGTGACTAATGCTAATGACTCAGTAAAGTCATTAGTGCGCATCTTCTGTGGCCTAATGGAGCTCCATGCTGAATGTGTGCCTCTCTTACAGGATGTGTATGACAGACTGGACTACTTGAGCTCTCTCGGTAAGACACAGACTGCAGCTGTCCAGAGGGATGCCGACATTGGAGTGGCTGAGGCGGAGAGGGATGCTGGGATACGGGTAAAATAGAAGGAATTTGCCTTTGTATATATTTTTAAAACCAAGCACTTGATTATGCATGAATGAAAATATTATTTAACAATGAAAGTCTGAACAATGGAAGACATCATGCTTATTATTTTATTTTCCAGGAAGCAGAATGTAAAAAGGAGATGATGGATGTTAAATTTCTGGCAGACACTAAGATGGCAGACTCTAAACGAGAACTGGAGCTGCAAAAAGCTGCTTTTAACCAGGAAGTCAACACCAAGGTATAAACCCATTTGTCAGCATACTGTTAGAAATTCAGAATAAACCTCAAACGAGGGCCCAGCAACCTCTCCTCTATTTTCAGAAAGCAGAGGCCCAGCTTGCCTATGAGCTGCAGGCAGCCAAAGAGCAGCAGAAGATCCGTTTGGAGGAGATTGAAATCCAGGTGGTTCAGAGAAAGAAGCAGATCACCATTGAGGACAAGGAGATAGATCGCATGGACAAGGAACTCATTGCAACTGTGAAGAGACCTGCTGAGGCTGAGGCCTACAAGATGGAGCAGCTGGCTGAGGGCAACAAGTGAGGGACTGCCCTTCTACACTTTTTTACACCAACCAGTGCTATAGGCACAGTTTTAGTTGTGTTCCTATCGTAACAGGTTCAAAAAGTTTTACAAATGTCAAAATATAACTACTCCACTGGAACATGTCTGTGAAGACTCTCACTCATCCAGGCTAATTGAATCACAACAAAAGGTTTAAAAAGCAGTCATCTGGACTTGGTTTTTAAAGTTGAAGATGTTTCGCTTCTTATCCAAAAAGTTTTCTCCAGGCTGGGGAGGGTTAACGACTGTTCTCCTTACTCCAACTGAGAACAAAGGACTCTTAACGACACGAAACCACTCATGCTCTTTCATAATCTATTTATTCTCCTGAACCAATAGAATTTAGTTTCAGGTCAAAACTCCTTCCTAGAACTATATAAACCAACTCACTTATCAGTTCAATTTCAGAATTGAAAAAGCTTCTTGGATAAACAGTGAAATGTCTTCAACTTAAAAAAAAAAAAAAAAAAAACAAGTCCAGATGGCTGCTTTTTAATCCTTTTGTTGTGCTCCGCTGGAAGTCCTTTTGGCATTAAGCATGACCAGAGCTCTCTGACATCCCTTTATATACAGCCCACAGTGAAACACAGACAAACCCTGTCATACAGTCTGGGGTTGTCTCAGCAAATCATTACTTTGGTAGATTATAATGTCAGATGCCCTTTCTGACATAAACCTATGCATCTATCTGGGCTTGGTGGAGAGGAAAAAATTACTTTTAAGAGACAGAAACCTTGAGCAGACCCCAGCCCTGTGTGGTTACCTGTCTGCCTGGAGTAACTGCTTCACTAACAGGAGGCCAGTGTTACAAACCATGTCATGCTAAACTGAAACAGGTATGAGGCATGAGGTGTGATGCTTGTATTCTTCTCTTTTATAGACTAAAGAAAGTGCTAATTGCCCAGGCAGAGGCAGAGAAGATTAGGAAGATTGGTGAAGCGGAGGCATGTTCCATTGAAGCTGTTGGAAAGGCGGAAGCAGAGAAAATGAGACTGAAGGCCGAGGCATACCAGCAGTACGGAGAGGCTGCCAAGACGGCCCTGGTGCTGGAGGCCCTGCCCAAGGTAACACTTTGACACGAAAAAGTTAAACTGAACAAATTTAATGAGGATACAAAGTTGGATTTTCCACCATTTTTGGTTCAGTGTTGACAAGGTATGTGGCTCCTTCCCTCTCACCCAGTTTCAGCGCCCCTCAGTCAAATCAGAGATTGTATACAAAAACCTGATTGGTCAAAACCTGCAATCACAAACCTGTATGAGGTCTTAAGACAGGGCTTAAAGGTCTCCATCGCCCTGACGGATTTCCATCAATTAGAAAAATTTGGGAAAGGATTCTGTTATTTGAAAAAAACAGGGGGATGAATTAATTTGCAAAATATGCAGCCGGTAGCTCTTCAGTCTCTTCATTTTTATTACACTGACGCTGTGAAGCTGCCAGAGCCGTGGAGTCAGCCAATCAAAAGTCCATGAGGTGTGGGTGAGCAGAGGAGGAGCAGGTCACACACATCCTTCTTTCCCACTTTCAGCAGATTTGTGATTTAAGGATGAAACGAGGCGAGCAAAGTAAACGCTAAAAGCACAGTCTGGAAGTTTATCATTTGCTTTATGCGCGCATATAAATTATTCACATGCATTTGTGTTGACGCATCCCTGTTCACTTCTCCATTGCGCACTGGAAGAGCGGCCTTTGAACTAAACAAGCATAGAAACCTCTATAAACTAACTCCACACTGTGTGCTAAGAAAGGACAGAGGGATAAACATGGATACATGCAGCAGTTTGTTTGCTGAATAATAGCAAAGCCCGTGTCTACAGGAGCTGTTTTCCCCTGAACAGTGCTGTCTGAGCAATTCACTCATTAGTTTAGCTGTTTAGTGTCATGACAGTGATTTTCTTCATCTGCTGCTAGACTGAGATATGATCATGGCCTAAATATAAATAGAAAAATTACCCAATACATGCATTAACACAATGTATTATGATCAAAAAAGCAATATAAAATGTGAGTTTAGATGTTTTGCACAGTCTTTTCTGGAGCCTCCATCCCCACACTGTAGTCTACCAGTCCCTATTTAAAAAGCTCATATTACAAAATGTACTCAAGAGTGGAGATAAATAAAACCATAATTTGTCCCCATAATTAACTTAGACAGCTGAAAGTATTATATAATGTAAAATACACCAGAATACAAGAAATTTCATCTGTTTAGTTCAAATTTTCCTGGGGGAGGATCCCAGATCCCACCGCCAAATGGTACCATACACTTACAAAAGGACTTTATAGCCTCATGAACATGAGGTACAGATACGTTGTACCTGTTACTTTGCATAGTGTTGAATACATGATAAAGCTGTTCACATGACTGAGGATTACATGGAATATCAACTCAGCATTCTAATACGTTAACTATTCTAATAAGTTAACTGACAGTATATAATTGTATGATATTTGTGTAAGTTGAGGATGCGTACATGGCCCTGTAAAACCATTCACTGAATACGTCGATGTGAATTTGACTGGGAACGTTTTTCAGTCAAATGAAATTTTCTTGCTTTAACCCCTGACTTAAGGACTTTTTCACACATTTATTGAATAGACAATTTTTTGTGATTCAGTCAAACTGCCTAAAATGGTAAAAGTTAGTTAATATTGCTAAGACAGTACTGATGTAGTGACTCACATGAACAATGAATATACAGTGGCGTGCAAAAGTACTCAACCCTCTTAGCATTTTTCCTTTATTGTTGCCTTACAACCTGGAATTTAAATGGATCATTGAGAGGTTCATGTCAGTCACTTTGTATCTCATGACAAAAACCATGAAAATGCTAAATATTTTTTTATTGTGAAGCAAATTAGTAATATGACAGAAAAACAGAAAACTTGAGTGTGCAAAAGTATGTATCCCCTTTTTAAAGAGGCCCCTATGAGATCCGGTGTTACTCACCCTCAGAAGTCACAGAAATAGTTAGATAAGGTTGGCCTGACTGCAATTCAACATTAGTTGAAGTTATTATGTCACAAAACACAATTAAATTCATAATTACACCAAACCTGCCTAAAGAGGACCAACTAAAACTCACAAACTGAGCTGAAGGAGTGCATTCATCAGAGAGGCAACAATAAGACCAAAAGTGACCCTGAAAGAGCTGCAGAGCTCCACAGCAGAGACTGTGTTATCTGCCCACAGGACCACTCTGAACCATACACTCCACAGAGCTGGGCTGTGTGGAGGAGTGGACAGAAGATAGCACAAACCCAACACCTGACTGTGGCCCCTCTCTAAAGTGAAGCCTGGTGATGGCAGTGTCCTGCTGTGGGGATATTTGTCATTGGTAGGGACTCAGAAACTGCTCAAAATGGAAGGAATGAGGGATGGAGCTAAACACAGGACAATTTTTGAAGAAAACTGTGCTGTACAATGCATCCAACCTGAAGGAGCTTGAGCTGTTTTTAGATGAAGAATGAGCACAAATCCCAGTGATTTTATGAACCAAGCTCATAAACACTTATCCTAGAAAAGTTGGAGCTGAAAGTCCTTCAGAAGGTGGTTCTACAGAGGACTAACTTGAGGGGGTGAATACTTTTGCACGCTCAAGTTTCCTGTTTTTCTGTCATATTTCTAATTTACTTCACAATAAAAAAAAAAATTGCATCTTTATAGTTGTTGTCATGAGAGTCACGAGATGTAAAAAGACTGACAGAAACTTCCCAATGATCCATTTAAATTCCAGGTTGTAAGGCAACAATAAAGGAAAAATGCTAAGGGGGTACATACTTTACATACTTTAACTTATATTTTTTAAAAGATGTAGCTAGTCCCATGTCCACACATTGCTACAGCTTAATTCAGTGTGGGAGATATTCCATCTTGTAGTGTCTACATTTTATTTTATTTGTTATTTTATGGTAATGTATTGGTAAGAAATAAAATGTTCGTTCTTATAAATTCCGTACGATAATACATTCCATGTAAGAGCAGTAGTAGGACGAAGAACAATTCTTATTAAACCTAACCTCTTCTCATTTATGAATTTAATGAACATAGATGGCCCCAAGCACAGACTGATTATTTAAACAAATAATTATAAATAAACAGAAAATCATTCTAGTTATTTTCACTTTTACTGTACAACTTAAGTATTTTTTGTTTGTACTGGCACTTAAAATGAGTAATGTTTGAACAATTTTTAAGATCATTTCAGAGAATTCCACTGCTTTACACCAGCCACAGAAATGCACTTTTCTTTGAGTTTAGTTCTACTAAAAGTATGTTTAAAATCAAATTTTCTTCTGGTACTGTCATATGTTCGCAGATTGCAGCCAAGGTGTCCGCTCCGCTGGCTAAGACTAATGAGATTGTGATTCTGAGTGGAGAAGGCAGCCGTGTGACAGGAGAGGTGAACCGGCTACTGGCTGAGCTACCTGTGTCAGTCAACGCCCTCACAGGAGTGGACCTGTCAAAGGTAAATACCAATACTGGACCTCAAATAATCCATTATAAAGTCTCCCACCGAAGAGCTGTGTGTTGTCTGTCCTTTCCACAGTTACCGCTGCTGCAGAAGATGAGCTCTCAAGCATGAAGCAGTCCCCTCTCATGACGTGATATTTGTTGTATGCACTCTCGTAGACTGCCTTTTACACTTGAAGATTGAATATACTGTAAACCAAGCGGATTTGAAAACCTCTGGTGCCTTATTTCCTCTAGGACCAGAACACCTGCATGCACTGCTGCTCATCTATTTATTAACTATGTGTGTTTGTATTTATGTTTTTGTATTCAATCCTATTTATAGTCCAAAAATGTCCTCAAATAATATGATGTGTAATGGCTCTTTGTTGATTTTCTTGCCATTTCAGCTGAATCTTATAACAATATTTGTGAAGTTAATGTACATTTCTTTGTGGTTGAAATACCTCTGTTGTCACACTGCATTCCAAATCCTCAATAGGAATCCTCATTATTTGTATATATTGCTGTATATACTGTTATTTATTTAAGGTACTAAGTTATTTCTACAGTGCAACAATGGTGCTCACAATCAATTAGAGCGTAGTTTAAATGTTTGAAATATACTTAAAATAGCATGACTATTTCTGTTTAGCTAAACATTGAATATTTTGTTTTTAGAGTAATCATTAAGAAAAATGTACACATTTATGTCTGTATAAGCTATGCTGACCAGACCAAACCTTTGCATGTCTAATTTAAAAGGGTTTTTGTTTTTGCACTAGCCTGCCATTGATAGTTGAAGTAATTGTGAACTCACAGACTTGTGCGATGGTAGGATTATCACTAATGTTATTATTAAATCTCGTTAATAAAATGCTGGCACTTTTTAGCATATCATTCAGATTGGCTGCTGGTGTTGTCAGTGGAATGGATAACTGGATCAGATGTGTGCTGTTTCCAAGGACACTTAAATATGCATATTTACACGGACTGTTATTATGGCTGTCATTGTAGTATTTGTGCCAATGCTTTTCTTTATCTCACTTGGCTGATGTACTGACAGTTATTTGTTGATATTATTTATTTTTACCTCTTTATGACTGCTGTACAGGACGCCCTTGGACATCTTTATTTACAGAAGTTATTAATTAGCAGGTACACTAAACCTCTCTGACCCTGGAGACCTGTACTCTTTCTGCCTGTGATGTCTGTACACTATTCACTCCCGAGCCTCTTGTGCTAATAAATCTACATGGAGTAATATACTGGAGTTGAAGCCTTTTCTTCTCTGCTTTGAATCTAACCTGGTTTCATTGGGATTTGGCAAGGCAAGTTTATTTGTATAGCACAATTCATACACAGTAATTCAAAGTGCTTTACAGAAAAAAGTTACAAGTACATTGATAAGAATTACAATTTAAAAAGTGTAATCAATTTTAAAATGTATAATTAAGAATCCATTTAAGATTAAATTAAAAGAGAAAAGTGCTGATAAAACACTTTCAGTTGTCATATGCACAGCTAGAAAGAACAGTTTTAAGTCTGGACTTGAACAATGTCAGCGTAGAGGCCTGTGTAACATCGTCACAGATTTTAGCTGTTTCACCGAGTTTAGTCCTGACTCTGGGACCAGCAGAGACCTGTCCCTGAAGTTCTCAGAGTCCCAGATGGTTCATATGGGACTAACAGGTCAGAGATGTCTTTTGGTGCTAAGCCACACAAGCAGAGCTGTTTTAAAGTCTATTCTCTGAGCGACAGGAAGCCAGTGCAGAGACCTGAGGACAGGACTAATATGGTCGTACTTCCTGGTTTTGGTCAGGACCCGAGCAGCAGTGTTCTGGACGTCCTGCAGCTGTCTCACAGCTGGTTTAGTGAGTCCAGTGAGCAGACTGTTACAGTAGTCTAACCTGCTGGAGATGAACGCATGAATAAGTCTCTCTAGGTCTGGTTTAGACAGTAAACCTTTGATTCTGGCAATGTTTTTGAGATGGTAAAATGCTGATGATGTTATAGATTTAATGTGACTGCTGAAGTTCAAGTCAGAGTCCATGATTACCCTGAGATTTCTAACCTGACTTGTAGGTTTTAGTGAAAGAGACTCAAGCTGACTACAGACACCTTGTCTTTGTTTCTGTGGGCTGAAGATGATTATACCAGTCTTGTCTGTGTTTAGCTGGAGAAAGTTGAGCTTGGTCTGCACAGCTTCATTTGTTTTCTTTGCTCATCCTTCTTTCATTTTAGGCTTCTTCTCATTCCCCTTCATGTAAACAGGATTTCAGTGCATGAGGGCTTTTAGTTTTGTTCACAACAGGTTTTGGTTTGGAGTTCCACGAACCTCACATCAGTACAAACCGTGTCTTAGTCCATCAGCAGGGCCACACAGATCAGTGATTAGAGCTCAGACAGATACCAGAAAGTACCACCACCATTCATAGGCCAGCCCTAAAATATTAAAAGTATGAAAAAGGTATTAAATTTGATGTGGTCAAATCAAAGTCTTAAAAGTATTAAATCTTATCAGCAGATGTTAAATTTTGCTCATGTTGGTCTTAAATTTAAAAAAAGAAAAAATTGTGTTGATTTATAAATCAGTGAATATGCTTGCAAACTTTGACATTTATCAAATTAATCCCACAAATCATTGTGCAGTGAGAAGTCACATTCGTGTTCAGTCCAAACTAGATGCTTGGCCTCGTCAAAAAATACAGAATATTTTTAAGTAATACTGCATAACAAATAATAGAGAAGTACAGTATGTCTTATTTGCAAGTTGGACTTAAGCATTCAGTTCTATCATAAATGGTGTAAAAATGTTTTAAGTCCCCCACTTGACCCATGGGTCTTTAGTTTGTAAGTTTCCAAAGGCTTTTGTTACTTGTCTGCTGTGTGAGCTGCATAATGTTGCAAAAACATAATCACAATACACTTATTGAAGAACCTTTATCAGTGAAATATATTGTTCAGTTTTAAGATTTTTTTTTTAAATGCAGAACTGCAATTTCCTTTGTATTAAGCTTTTTAAATAAAGCACTTGTGTCCGAGTAGTATAAATATTTAATTTGGGTAAAATTCATAGATTGTTCTTCTGCTAGCAATCCTGGCATGAAATTTCATTCAAAGTGGCGTTAAAAAGGTCATAAAAAGGTCATAAATTTCACAAGACAAAATCTGGAGCTACCCTGCATTTATAATTTTCCACTTTTTTTACTCACAGATGATGTTTACCAATATACCATTGTTTACTCTCAATAGTTTGAGAAGTTCTAGAAAACTCCACAGACATCCAGACATGTTTTAGGTATTATCCATGTCAGATAGCCTCCCTGAGTGCACGGGATCCCTGCAGAGTAGCTGTATACAACAAAAAGACACACAGGGCTTTTGCAAGAAATCTTTTATGTTTGTGAAACTATTTTCATTAGACAGAAGGCATTGCAGTTTCCAGTACAGCAGACAGGTTTGATATTAAAGAGTACAAAATAAAGAAAACACAATTTCAGACTAACACGCTTTTGGTCCAAGTGGTCTCTTCTCAGTGACTTGCTCCTCCATCCTTACGCCCCTGTCTCTGTCTGTGTGTGTGTCTGTCTGTGTGCCTGCCCCAGAGCCAGTCAGCACTAGATTTTGCTTAATTTAGCCAATACTTTTCCAGAAGTGGCATAACAATTACACAATTGCATAGATTTTTTTCTACATAGTATTTGTTTTCTATCTATATTTGCACATATTGGAATGTTTACGCCCACACCTCTCTTTGGCCCGTCCCCTCCTCATAACTGTATCAGGATGAGGAGGCAGTGAGAGGCAGAGTCAGAGCAGGCAACAGAGCTGAGGCAAAGTCTCCACAGTTTTCCCATAATGCCATCTTCATACAGTCTTCTCTCTACTCTCACCTAAATAACCAAATGCATTCATGACAGAACACATAACAGAACTTGCAGTTCTGCAAAACTGGAATCGAAAGATATAAAAAAAAAAAACAACAACTGCAGAATGCCTTTAATATAAATGGGTTTGTGTTGGATAAGCACCTGGAGGTCATGTCTCACAGAAGAGGAGCTTTATGGATATTGTGGTTTACAGCGAAGGCCTGTATGTGCACTAGCCTCAACAATACCGCTAACAGCTTATCCGCATGTCACTGGTGAGAGGAACAAAACCTGCTGGAAGCTCAAAGCTATGCACTGTCCACTCAATTCATTTTTCATTGGTCATTTTATTGGATTTTTTTATATAAATGTTGCTCTACTTTAACCTACAAGAAAGCCTGTGATCAGTAATTCTCAACAACAGGGACTTTGTGTGTCATTTGTTGCACTGAAAAAATAAGTATGTACAGCGCTGAGCCCTGCCTTCAACCCCAGATCCCTGAACCCCCCACCTGCCCCACAAATCAAGAAACACAGAAAAAGAAAGAAGGCCAGACATGTCCAGCAACAAAAGAGTTAGGGGCACATTACACCATGACCACCCAGCTTCACGCTCAATGCCCTGAATCCTCTGGCAACAAGAAAAGTTATGATAAAATAATAAACAAAAAATAGCATAAGTATTAGATAAGCTTGGGCCCTAATCCTGTCCCAGCCTAGTTCTTTCAAAAGGGCAGGAAAGGTGAAGGAAAGCACCCGGAAGACAGAGCAGCTGCCCCTTGCCCCTTAATACACCTGCTCACGCACCCAGACCTTTCCAACTTGATCAATTTTCAACTTTTAAAAAACATCAACATTGAGCAGAGGCCAAACCTAAGTATAGTTTAATCACAAAAGTCCAATCAGAAGATGGTTTCAAAAGTGGCACCCCGTCACTGCACCTCTCTGCCCCCCTCCCCTGGTGGTGGTCCATTACAGGTCGCTCTCCCCATACAGTGCTGTGGAGAAGGACATGTAGTCCAGAGCTCCAGGGATGCCATCAGGGCCACTGTATGGGGCCATTCTGGCTATGCAGTACTCTGCCTGGTCCGGGGGCAGCTCCCTCCTCAGCTCCTCAGCCGTGATGAAGTTCTGCAACATATAAAAAAAACAACTTCATATTTGCTGCAGATGTGTGAAAGCTTTATCTGTAGAGAATGTTTATTGTTCCACTCACTCCCTCTAGTGAGTGCTGCGTCCAAAGAGACAAAAGGAGAGCAGCAGACTGACTGAATATTGTGCTTGCTTCAGGTGGGAAGTGGGGTTTAAGGTGGTAAGGATTTGCAAAAATAAAGTGAAATGCTGAAGTACTTGTATCAGTACCCATTATCAGCATCCCAAACTGCTTTCTGTGTGGAGTCAAACAGGACATTATATGTATAATGACGATGTTCAGGGCTGTTTCAAATCTCTATAAAGAGACACAACTGGGACCTTATATAGGCCCCAATTTTTATTTATTCATTTATTTATTTATTTAGTAAATTCCACCTCAAACCAAAAAACAAGGTAACAAGGGGCATTTGATAAAATTTTACTAAGCTTTAATATGAGCTCACGTTTAGTCTCGCATCCTGAATTGTGGCCTTGTATGCACAACCTTCCTACTGACTTAAAAAACACAACCTTCAGTAGGGAAGTAAAAAAAATGCACTGGTTTCTGTCTTTTTGACCTGTGTAATAACCTAGTGTGTCATTTTGGAGCCTACTAGCTAGTGTAGGATGGTAGGTAATTGGATGTGTGTTTGGGGACTGATGTGCAATGAGGTGTGATTTAATCTGGAGCTTATTTCTTAACTCGTTTTGTTTTATGATACTAATGAATGTATCTACATGAATGTGGGTGTGTGTACTGTCTACAGTGTTTTTTTGTATAATGTATATTTGCTCTCTGTTATCATGTTAACTTATTTTTATTTAATTTTTATTTAACCTTTATTTAACCAGGAAAGTCCCACTGAGATTCAGAATCTCTTTTACAGGGGAGACATCTCTGTCTCTATGAGCTTAATGTCTCTGTAAACTGTCCCTACCAAATAAAGACTAAACTAAATAATAAAAGACAGGTGAACATAAGGGACATTATGAAGTGTGGGGACCTGGAGTCCTCCCCCAGGAAAATTTTAACAAAACACATGTGATTTACTGTATTCTGGTGAATTTTTGATGGTAAATAATATTTTAGGCTGATAAACAATTTATGGTTCAACTTCTCCCCAGACAGGGCCCTTTTAGGAGAATTGTGAGGCAGCGTCACTTCAGTGGTTTGTTTTCCGTCCTTGGGGCGACCCCATTCTGCTCTGGGCCCTAGGCAATTGTATGTATTTGTTGGTTGTTTAATATATAAGTTGCAGAGTATATGTCGCACCCCTAGCCAGACTATGAAAAAAAGTGCGACTTATCCGAAAAATACAATAACAATAAATTCACTGACTGGATTTACACTTTTTTTAAATTAATGGCAACACATATACATCAGGGGTTACTCAGTGAAAAAGAGCTAACCTTGTCCTAACACTAGCTCCTTAAAATGTAGAATATGAGACCAAATCAGTGTGTAGACATGGATGTGGACTGACCTTGTCTCCAGCCAGGATCTTGAAGGAGGCGATGACTTGGTCCGCTGTGTCTGTGTCGGTCGTTTCTCTGGACATGAAGTCGATGAAGGCCTGGAAGGTGACGGCGCCGCTGTTGTTGGGATCCACTATTCCCATGATACGGGCAAATTCAGCATCACCCTGAGAACCAGAGAACAGTGGGTTAACCTGCAGGCAGTGATCTGGGCTTCGAGAGAGCGAGGCAAATATCAGGACCAGCAAAGCATCAATATTACTTTTGACATAATTTAAAGAGCTACATTCATATGGAAATTATACTGTGATTTTGAATTATACTGTGAAAATTTTATAACTTTAACTTTTATTCAATGTTTAAGTAGTATAGGGCTGCTACTCAGTGGAATAGGTTGCCTCCTTTTCCTTGAAAAATAATTAAAAATAATGTAAGAAGTTTTAAAAGAATCTTAGAAAGATTCTACATAAAAGTCCGGCTTTTTAGTCATATTAGCGGTTTATTGTTTTTATGTAAGATAGAGTACTATACTGTTTTGTACTTTGTAAGAACTATAAGTGTAGTTAAGTATAAATAAGTCAGACTGTTATTACAGTAAAATAACAAAAACTGCGTTTCATTGTGCAGTCTAATGCTTCATAGAGCAGATCTGTTCAATAAGAAACAAAGGTGTAAAGCCTGATGTTTTCTGAACTAGCAGGGCTTCACACTAAATGCTGAAATAATGTTAGAGCTGGAAAGAAGAAAATGTAGTTTTTATGTTGTAAAACTCTGACAAGGCCATCCCAATATTTAGTTCACTCTCCACACATAAAAACATCAGATTAGACATTACAGACAAGTCCCACATTTCTGTCATTGGCAAAAAAACAAGCACAGTCAAATCAGAAAGAAAAGCAGCAAATAAAGAGACTAGAGAGAGGTAAGCTGGTGTCTGCAGGTTCTAGGACTCAGTGTCCATCTGCTGTCTGAGAGCAGTTTTCACTACACTCACCAAGAGTTAGGAATTAAAAAATGTTTTTATCGACTTCTGCATATTCTCGCTAGGGGTTGCTATGGGCCCTGGACAATGGGCATCTAACACACACATTTACTGTGATATTTACTGACTAGGGGTAATGTAGTTTTACCAGCAACACATGCATGTCTTTGTACAGTGGGCAAGAGTCGGAGTACCTGGAGAGAACCCACAGTAAAATGAGGAAGACATGCAGACTCCACTCAGAGATTGTGAGAATTGAACCCACAACCTCTTTCGTGGTTCTGTAATTGATACTGTTTTCTAGACCTATAGACACCTCAAGCGTAAAGCCAGCCGCAGTACCAAGCTGTATCCGGTGGAAATGAGCAGTGCCCGGAAATCATCTGAGACCATCTGTCCTGAGCGCTTCTGCAGGTCACCACAGCAAAGGCCAGTGGGGGGTCAGATGGAGGGGGCGGACAGAGGAGTATGAGAGGGTGGGACATAGGCACAAATAGAGGGCAAAAAAGTGTGGAAAAGTGATGTTTGGGGGTGAAAAGAAAAAGCACAAACAGTTAGCAAAGGCGAGACAAACCCAGCCAAAGTAACACAGTGGGGTCTGTAGCAGGGGTGGAGGGGCAGAGGACAGCCAGCAAATACACAGCAGCATAAAAAAGATTGAAGTCCATGCTGAACTTGCGAGCAGGAGCACAACTTCCACTCAGGACATAAATGAAACTACACTGATGTGCTCTCTGGTATTCCACTCGCTCCCACAGTCCTACCTGCTTGTCATTCTCCACATCGTAGCCAAGACTGATCAGACAGGCCTTGAACTCCTCGGCCATCAGGGCCCCGCTGTGGTCCTGAGGTCGGCCAACAGCCAATGACAGAGTGCCACCGTGAGGATGAGGCAGGAGCAACACAGTATGATGGTGGAGGATGGGTGAGGCGGTCCACAGTGTGCACAGACAGACAGACAGATGGATAGATGGACAACATTCAAGATGTTTAGACAATGTCATACCACTCACCAGCCCAACTGGAACTTGTGATGAAAAACATGTTCATACAAACAACTACATATATCTACAGTAGTACACTGAGTGGTTCATGAATATGCTGTATACATGAGGACAGTTGTGTGAAATAATGGTGATGATGACCCACTTTCATCCCAGCTTAACATTCAATGACCACATATATGACAATAAGATCACCCGTTTAAAATGTGCACCAAACAGGAGTTACAGATATACATTGGTCTACATTGCAGATTCTTTCTAAAACATGTTCCCAAACCCCAGACTGTGTGAAAGTTGTTCAGTAAAGCGTGCTGTGCTGCCCTTTGAACCCAGTCACATGTGCAAGTTACTCACACGCCTGGCTCCTCTGTCCGCCCCTCCCACGGTCTACACAGGTAACTTTGGATTATTCATTCAATCACACCTCAAATCTACAAACTTACAGATACCACAGTGGACAGTTTGTTTGTCTCTAAGGTGTGTTCTAACCTGCTTTAAAACCTAAGTGTTCTGAAATGTGTCAATATATAAATTACAATTGTATTTCTTTTTTATTATCAGACCATTTTACTGAACGTGCCAAATTAAAACTATATAAAAATATGAGTAAAGATGAGGTGGCCCCGAGCTCGAGCCCCTGACCTTGTCGAAGTGATTGAAGGAAGCGCGGTACTCGTGCAGCTGCTCCTGGCTGATTCCCTTGGCGTCCCGGGTCAGAATTTGGTTCTCAATTTCATTGCTGGTTCGGGCGCTGGTGGTGAGCAGCTGCTCCCAGCTCACCCGCAGGTGCTGAGGAGGACAAAACATTCATGTGTGACCCTGGATACACTTATTCAGAATAATTTTATACAAATATTAAAAACATCATAATCATTTTCATTGTCCAGTCAGTTCAGCTGAGTTCCAGAGAGCTTCAGCCTGGACATCAGTCTCTGTCAACCATGGACTGTACATAAAATGTTTGTCCAGCTCTGGACATTTGTTAAATCATTGATAAAGACATCACCACCATGGTATATGAAGTGCAGGGGTCCCCAACCTTTCTTCCCCTGAGAGCTATTTTTTACAAAATTAAAGCCTCAGAGAGCTGCTCATGCATTCTAACATTCATTCATTTACTTCTGCTATTCCTGTTAGAGTTTGCAGGTATTGGAACATATCCTAGTAACAATGGGCCTTAGACAACGTATGCAGAGCTGATACTTTCAACTTAACAAAAATATTTAGTTCAGCTGTAAGTTGTGAATACCAACATTTTGTTCATGTTCAGGTAAAATAAAATACATTTTTGTTGTTTTAATGCAAAATGTATGTGCATTTTGTGTCTGTATGCAGCAAGTGACTCACTTGCAAAGCAGATCTGACGCACACTTGTTTACATTTATGAAAAAAACTCTTCAATTGCCTTAACTCAATAACTATTCCTAAATAACAGTTCCTAATAAAAATAGTAATTTTTAGCCTTTTAGCTGTGGATATTCTTGCTGACATTTTCACATAGATACACAAGTTGGTTTTCCAAGTGACACATGAAATCTGACTAATGAAGCTGATGTAGGATTCATGAAGTACTTGAGAGCTACTGGCTGGAGACCCCTGATGAAGTGTATTT
Source organism: Bostrychus sinensis (assembly GCA_020698575.1). Taxonomy (NCBI): domain Eukaryota; kingdom Metazoa; phylum Chordata; class Actinopteri; order Gobiiformes; family Eleotridae; genus Bostrychus; species Bostrychus sinensis. The sequence continues at coordinate 38,888,623 of CM036245.1, forward strand.
GTTAAGTTGTTGATAATGGCAGTACCTCCATGGTGTATGAAGTGTATTTGTTGTCGAAGATGAGGGCCTCCTGGATGAGCTTGTAGACTCCCTCCAGCTGGTCGATGTTGGGCTTGTAGTCGATGATGCTCTGCTCGTACTCTCGGAGGTTGGTCAGCTGATCCTCCAGTGTGCCGTTCATCTCGATGGATATCCTGCCAATCTCCTGCAAGAGAGGCTCTGTGTTACTGACCTGCTGCACAAACAAGGCTCCATCTGGAATCTGTTGTGATATTGGGCTACACAAAATAAATGTTTTTCTCTTGTCTTGACAGTCTTTTCAAAAAATACACTAATTGATTGCCTTTATGTTAGCAATACTGCATACGCTAAAGATGTTTCTGTTGCACAGTCAGGTGCAATGTTTACTTTTGTGGAATCTAAACTCTTGTTTACATTCTATTGTTGTTTATGTAACCTGCCAAAATGTGCACCTTATTCGTGTTCAGACAATAAAAAATGTTATGACTGTATCAAAGCGTTACCTCCATCTTGGTCTTGATCCAGGGGCCCACAATGTTGGCCTGAGTGGCAAACTGGTGTCGGAGGTGGTTGTTAGACTGTTGTCTGGAGAGCTCCTCCTTAAGGGCTTTGTCTCTTTGTGGGACAAGCTGCTGCGTCTAGAAAACACACAACAGACACACGCCTAAGACAAAAAATGGTTCCCATTAATTTGAAGTTGATTCCTGCTGGTAAAGTGATGCCCTCCTCCGTACAAGAAGATAATCATCTAAACCAGTGCTTCTGAACTGGTGTGGGCTCAAGTTCTAACCCTGAGCATTTTATTGTGACCAGAAACAAAGTTGTGTTTTATTGTCAAGCTTTAGGGTACATTTTCAAATCGGTTTTATCTTGTAATTAAGACAGTATTTAGACTTAAAAATAGATCGCCTTTGAAACTATACACAAACTATATTCAACGCTACCAAAGGCTGGTGTAAATGCTTATCCAGCAAAACTTTTTTCACAAGATGTCCTGTGATATAGCTCGGTTGGTAGATCTGCGGCGCACGTACAAGGCATCTATAGCCTGCCTCGGTGTCGTAGGTTTGAGTCCAGAGTCCGACATTTTCCTGCTCCTGTCCTGACAATAAAGTGTGGTGGCCCCGAAGGGCATTCACATCAACTACAAAAACACGCACCCAAATTTTTGAAACGCACCACCGAATTTGAAAACGTGCACACAAATACAAAAACATATCTCACAGTCAAGCACGAAGGTCCTACCCTTTCTGTAATCTGATTTGCTTTAGTATTTCAGAGTTTGGGTGTGTTTTCAAATTTCTGTGCATGTCTCTGAATTTGTGTCCGTGTTTCTGAATTTGTGTGCATGTTTCAGTTTTTGTTTGCATGTTTTTGATTTTGTTGGTGTGAGTTGCTCTTCAGAGCCACCGTAATAAGGCGTAAAAATAACCAAAATAATAATAAATAAATAAATAAAAATACACGTGCTTTCCCTTTCTCCCTCCCTGATACAGCGCAGGTTACTGTTAAAACTGTAGAAAGTTTTTCTGTCCATCTCTTCATCTGCTGCAGTTGATGGAGAGGTTATACTGGGTCAAAGCAATGCAGTCGCTCTCTGACACGCGCTACATTCTCATTTCCATATAAGATTTTGCCTCAGTTTCAGTCACATGCAACACAACCACAAATAACTAATGCTATTCTTTAAACTGCACTTGCAATTTTAGCACTCTCTTGGTAAATCTGGCCCTTAGAGTAACAAAAACAAAGGCAGTACCTGCTCCCATTTGCTGTCGATGCTCTCTGGTGTGATGGTGGTGTAGGGGTTGGTTACGCTGAATTTGATGTTATTGTTTTGGCCAATCTTCTTCACCTCCTCCTGGATGGCCTGGATGGCCTGCCGCTCCTTGTCAGCCTCTGGAAGAGTAGACTTGAACTGCTCATGGGCAGCGATCAGGCCCTGCAGGCAGAGAAGTCCACATGACAACAAATACAAGGAGAGGCGGGTGCATTGTTTTATGGTGGCTCTGGCTGAGGAGAATTTACCTCAATCTCTTCAATGGTGTGGACGATGAACATGTCCTGCAGGTCCTCCATGGCTCCCTCCATCCAGTTGTTGAAGGGAGCAGCCCTCTTCGCATAGTCCAAGTACAGCTCATCTACACATTCCAGCTGCTTTTCTGTTTTCTGTCAACAAACAAGCAAGAGATATGAATCATCTACAAATATTCAACCATATTACACTGAGAATGTTTTAATAAGGCACACCAAGTTTAGGACCAACACAGACGTACAAAAAATGGCAGAACTGCAAAAAAAATAAAAAATCTGTGCACCTGCCATTTGTGCATAAATGACATAAAAACAGAACAGAGCAGGTTATTTTCAATATTTTAACATTCAACATAATAACATCAGCACATACTTTTAGAATAATGATTCTGAAAAGACTATAGTCTATCACGAGAAAAGAGACGTTACTGGTTTGCTTTAAATCTCATTTTAACACTTGATGAACTGCCAAGGCTTCTATGATAACATATATAGTAGTATTTGATTTGTTTATAACATTAAAATCTCCTCAAAGGTTTAGTAATTATTAGTTAAAAGCAAAATAAATAAAATTATCTTCTATCATGTAAAAAATCTTAAGTTCAGTTTTCTTATTATGGAATGAGTATAGAGATAAAATGTTATCATCAATATCAAACAGCAAAAAAAATCTTAGAAACATAAATTGTGAATTGAATAAAAGATATAAATATATAGATATAACAGTACAAATATATACCATAATACAAGGCATCAAAAATGCAATGTATCTTAATTATGATGTAATATTGATATTAAAATGAGCAATTTATATTATAGTGGAGTAATATTTTGTGAGTAAAGCTGTAGAAAGAAAAGGAAAGCCTATCTGAGTTGATGTAGCAGTGCTTTTTCTGACATTTATGATTTTATTTATGAACAATGAATTCAAATAAGGCTACTTGTTTCTTTAAAAAAAAAAAGAAAGAGCTGAGATGCTATACTTAATTTCTGGACTTTGGGGTGTGGCATTATAGCCTTTATAGGATTCTGCCAGACACCATCACAATTTTTTATATTTATTGTTTGTTTTATGTTTTACTAGTGCTAAAATATATTAATAAAACCAAATAAAAAATAAAATAATATGCAAATATGAGAACATCAGACCTCAAGGGCCTCCCTGCGGCTCTGGGTGAGGGCCCCCAGCACATCCCACTGCTCACAGATGTTCTGACAGCGCGAGTTCACACTTGGCGAGTCGTAGTAGTCCAGGTCACTGCAGACACATACACACTTTTTTCTCTATTGGCTGCACAGTAAAGGTTTTTGGTGCGTTCTTGCTAACACAACAGTTTCTTACTTGAGCTCCTGAGCGATGGCGGCGATCTGCTCCACTCGGTCTTGATGTGCAGTCAGTTCACTCTCAAAGGCCTTGTGCTTCCGGAGCAGGGCTTTGACTTCTGAGAGGTTGGCGGTCTCATACTCTTTCTGGGTGAGCATGGCTTCCTTACCTAAACACACGATATCCAGAAACCACCCGTTACTCTTGGCCCAAAACAAGCCCAGTTTAAATGCTCTGGCTGGTGCACTTATTCTGGACCTTACCATTGGTCCAACATTCATGAATAGCTGCCTTTTGGCGAAACTTCTCAGCCAGATGGTCCAGTCTCTCCAGACGTCGAATCTCATTCAGGAGCCACTCTTCGTATCCTTTTTCAGCCCCCTCCAGATTCTGCCACGCACCATTAATGTCCTGGGACACATGACAGGAGCTTGTTTGCATATGCAGTAGCTTTGACTAAGTTATTGATATGAAATTTGGAGATGAAATAATGGCTTGTTTATTGAAGAAATTAGTGTCTGTTGAACAAAGTCTGTAACCATATAAGCACTCTCTTTTAAATTGACAAGTGACTCACTAGGAAAAGGCCAAAACAATAAACAATCATATTTATAATATATTAATATTTATAACAAATGTATTTATAAATTAATATTTATAATATTAATGTGTATACATCAGGTGCTGCCTATTATCCTCACAGAATCTGTACAAACTGGGAAGATGAATTTAATGTTGCTATTTTATAGAAAAAACTTTTTTGTGAATATATATAATACAACTGTAACTTTCAACAATATTTCAATTCAAATTATTCTATGGAATTATAGCAACCAAAAAAAAAAAAAAATACCTTAAATACCTTCACAAAGGGTTCAATTTGTCAATTCACTTTACTTTTGCCCTTCTGTGTCAGAAGTTTGGGCTATAGACCAGAAATGGCTGACTAAATTAAAATTGTAATTGAAATGAATCCCATGATTATTATTTTAGGATTTACGAAAAATAAGTCTGTTAATATATTAAATACAATTATCCTATTAGGGAAGATTTTTATATTTAAAAGTCAATGCAAGGCAGACCTTTGTTTGCATCATTTCAAAAATAAACCTGATCAACAATCTGTTATAGAAAAAATTATAGCAACTGACAATAATAAGTTAAGTATATACAATAAAAAAAATGGGAAGTTTTGGAATGGGACTAAAGTCAAATTTCTAAACATAGACTTTTTTTCTCATTAAATATATTTTTAAGTGCATAATATTGTTCGAAATATATAGCCAGCCTTAAGACCACACAGTTACCTTAGCTGTAACAAGTACTTGAAGGTACTTGTAGGTTTGTTCTGTTTGTTTTATTTTATTTTTAATTTTAAATCCATTATTATTTATCTTTGTTGCATCTATTGTGTTGCTTGTCCATTTGGCATGTGTATAGTTACTGTAATGATACAGTAACTATACCCATGTGTTGATTATATTTCCTTATGATTCAACTATATCGATATACATTACCTTGTATCACATTGTATGGTTTGTTGTTTGTTGTGTTGATACACAAGGGGAAATATAAATAAATAAATAAAATAATCAATAATATTGGAAATATTGTATGTTAAAATAAAACCAGATACGTCTTTTTTTATGTTAAAAATAAAATGTTATATTCAACTTTTCTTTGCCCTGTTTGCTGGACATAATCAACCCTGGCCACAGTGCTACATTTGAGAGTAAACTTTTATGATTTTTAGCATAAAGTTGCTGTATCGATTATCAATATGAAGGTGTTGAATCGTATCGAATTGCATCATTCCAAATTAGACAATATTGTTCTTGAATTGTATCAAAAACAATTTTAACTGATATGTATCATTGCAAAAACATATTGTTACACCCCTACTGTGTATTATAAAATATTTGATGATTAATAAAAAAATAAATAAAAAAATTATAATAATGGCCCATGCTCTGATACGTACGCCCACCATGCGTCCCTCAGAAGGCATAAAGGCCGGTCTGTTGCTGAGTCTCAGTTTGGTCTGCAGAGTGTTGAAGTTAATCTCCAGCTGGCATTTCTCCTGGACCTGCAGGTTACATGCAACATTCAAAACCAGATTCTTGTTATCTTGTTACATAGATACATTTTAGTCGAGCTATGTCTGCAGATAGCTGCCAACCTTGGGCGGTTTGTGCACACGACGGTAGTCTCGGAAGTCCTCCAGTTTCTGCTGCATCTCAGCCATGGTCTTCTCTGGGGCCCGGTTCTCCAGCCAAGGAATAGTCCGGCGGATCCATTCCAGGAGCTGCGCACAAATAGAGACTCGGGCTAACTACAGATCTGAAATATCTTAAACATGCGGATTTCATTTCAGTAAAGGTTTGTACTCACGTCACTGGCCAGTTTCTCATAATCCTGCATCAAATGTTCGTTTTCTTGGTTGACAGCCAGCACTTTGCAAATACGATTGGCAGCTGTCTCAGCCTATCAGAGACAACTTCAGTTAGAACAGAATCCACTTACTGTGTGCTGCTGTGAAAAAACCTCCCTTTACTAAACTACTGAATTGTACGTGAACTGTTATATCACTCTCATCACATTATAAGTATTGACTCTGAAAAAAGTGCAAAAACACTGCACACACAAGCAGTGAATTGAGTTTCTTGAGCACAAAGTTCTATGTTCTATAAAATGAACTACAAACATGAGAACAGTTATGTGTTGGATCAGTCTTTTTCACCTGTCTGGATGTATTTCTCTATTAGAACTAAAGCATGCTGTCAGCATTAGTCGTGCTTCAGACACTCAGTGCTTTCCATGCATCTTTTTTACAATTATCTCATTCCTCTAGTTACACTTTGACGCTGTGCAGCAGTCCACATCTGACCTTCTGGATTTGAGACTAAACTGCCACTGGAATCAGAAAGGCTGTTTTTAGTATAAAAAAGCCCATTTTAAGCTAACCACTAACATAAAATAAAATATATAACACAATCAACATAATATTTCCCAAAGAGAAACCTGACATGCTTCAGGTCTACATCTATAAACCCACACACATCAAGTTACATTTGAACTGAATAAATTAACATGTGTAGCATTAGGAGGTTTAGACCAAAACACAGATTGGAAAAGATGATATAAAGAAAAAAATTATTTATTTTTAGGGTTCCCATTGTGTTAAAAACCTAATGAGACTAACTACTGTGAATCTTTTAAAATGAAGAGTGAACAATTAACATCATGCAGCTGATAATTACACTTTTTATAATGTAACATCAGAGCAAGACAGTTATGAATGGTTGTGTACACCTGCAGTCATACAGATGATGGGAACCCTAAAGTGTAAAGCTGTTACAGAGGCTGCGGAGCATTTTACACAGGCTGCAGAGCATGTTACACTGAGGCTGTGGTGTGAGTCTGAAGCGTGCACTGCTCACCTTCTGCGCACCAGAGAAGGCATGATAGAAGCATGACACATAGGTCATAATGGCTTTTTCGTCGGGCCTCAGCGTACCCACGATGTCTACACGAGCAGCACAGAAAGGAAACAGACAATGAAGAAGTCAGTTTACCCAAAGCCAACCCAAACAGCAGCACCAGCCCAGGGCAGGGGCCCCGGTCACTGTCCCCCTGTATGGGACTATGACACCTCTGCAGCGGCTGAGAGGCCAGAAACACACAAACATGACTTTCAGTACAGTTTAGTTGTTGCTTTTTATGGTTCTTTAGTTTTTTATGGAGTACAATAAATGAATAACAATCCAACTAGATTTTTGAAAGTAATATTTTGTGTGCTTGTGCCCTCGCAGCTGCGGCCTCGTTGCAGCGCTGAAAAGGAAGCCATGCCGGACAGAGTCAGGAGTGTTGGCAGCTACAGGACAGTAGGAGCCATTCTGTGGTACCTTCTGCGCTCCGGAGAAGGCATGGTAGAAACTGGACACATAAGTCATTATGGCCTTCTCATCCGGACGAGCAGTGTTGACAATGTCTATAACATGTGGAGGGCAAGATTATAACAGGCACATATATAGTCTGGACATGTCATGACTCCATCATACACACAACATACAACTCAATCATCTTCCTCCTAGCATGCAGTCACTTGAATAATCATTTGGCACAGATTTTACGCATTTTGACATAGCCTTCTCCATTTATCTGGTCTTGATTAAATTGACTTGAGACCAACTGCGGCTGAATCAACCCCTGTGGCTGGATTAAAAACAGTTTGTTGCTACATGCAGATGTTAGCAGCTGTTTGCATATTTCAATAAACAACATTATTCTAGTGTAGTAGACACAGAACCCCTCACATGAGCTTACCTTCTGCATCCAACATTTTTGGGATATCCAGGTATTTCTCAGCCACTTCAAAGGCGTTGTTGAGGTTAGTCACAGCATCATCCTGCAAAAACAGCCCAGGCAGCAGCTTTACAAGGATTTCTATGACAGGCTGTTATTTCAGAACCATAATAATAATGATGATGACGATGATGATGACGATGATGAATTGGATTTATATTTCACTTCTCATGCTTCTCAGAGTACTTTGTATGAGTCCATTATTCATTCACTCCTCAGTCACACACAGTGGCGGTGAGCTACTTCTGTAGTCACAGTTGCCTTGGGGCAGACTGACAGAAGCGTGGGTGCCATATTGTACCTCTGCGACCACCAACAACCACAGTCACACTGACACATTCATACACACAAGGTGGGTGAAGTGAACGTCTCTACCATGTGAGCTACTGCCGCCCAGAACTACACATTACCTTTCTGAGTTTGTCGTAGTCAATGAGTTCAGGTCTGTGTCGGTGGATCAGAGCGTTGAAGGCCAGGCCGTCCTTCCAGCTGTTACACAAGAGTTTGGCATGAGATGACATGCCTTTTATTTGGAAAACTAAACTGACTGCTCCAAATAAAAAGCTTTAAACATAATAAAATCATAACGATATTTATTTAACAAAATTAAGTAAAATATTTGGAAGTACAAAAGTGTTTATAAACACATCAGCGGCAGTCACTGCACCAGGCCACTAGGGGGAGGCCTTCCCACATCCATCTATTGAATGTTTTCACAGCCTCCCC
>CM036245.1:38902092-39027092 GCA_020698575.1 Bostrychus sinensis
AACATTATGACACGTTGCCCCCCGCCTCATCACCCCACCCCCAGACTGTGGACATGGCACAAAGCAGCCATTCAGCAGTGGGAATAATGGCCGTGTTCAGCCTGGCTCTCTCTGTGGCCGGCTCACTCTGACCCCCCCAGCTTCCACCCAGAACACCCGATTATCACTCCCCACCCCGTCCTGTCAAGAAGGGCCACACATGGGTGTCATAAACCAGGAAGAGAGAAATCTCCCATAAAAAGGCTGCACAATATGACAAGAAGTAACTTTGCTCTGACAGGAAGTGCACATTCAGGAGAAAGCTAAGTGGCACGTAGGTGTGGAGAGAAGGGGAGCGCTGAAGTTTACCCCTCCACTGTTGGGACAGGACTACACTGACCAACTGTCCTGTCAGCTTTTACCCCACAGCAAACCTTCCAGTGTGTAGTGAGTTATATATTAAATCTGGCTTAGGTTTTCTGCCAGAAGCTTTTCCTGATATAGCCCTGGCCATTTATTTATTTATCCGGGCTTGGGACAGGCAGTTGTGTACAGACATGTCTCTAGTTCTTCTCATTGGAGGGATTAGATAAAAATGAGTTTGACATTTCATCTTTAAAGAGTCTAATTAAGATGGTACATGAAAAAAGACATTTCACCCACTTATTCTTGACTGCACTCATGAATGCATGATTTTTTTTATTTTTTTTTTTGTACTTTGAGTACTCCCAGATCTTTGAAAGTACATCCTCCAGTACTTTAACTCAAGTAAAAATTTGACTGAGCAATGTTCACTTGTATATTTGACCAGGAGGCTCAATAGGTTAGTCAAGACCCCTGGGTAGCTTATAGGGTTCAGGCCAGGGCCCTGAGCACCTCAGAGGGCTTGAACCCAGGCCTGGACCTTCTAAATTACCCACTGGGCCAAAACCTTCTGTGGTGCACAGAATCCTGGAAGTGATTAAGTCCCACAGAATCGTCAGTGAGACTGCTACTTTATGAGGCTCTGCAAAGACTCCTGGGTCAGAGGCTTGACCTGACTTCAAACACTGATGCTGCAGTAAGTCACCAAAATACTTTCAACTCCCTGTCCCTGATGCCAGTCTCTGAGGTTAAAGGTCAAGGCTCACATCATGTACACTGATGAGAAAAACATTTTTAATCAGGAGACCTATAATAGACAGTACACTGCAGCTGAGACCTTAGACACTTAGCCCCCCCCCCCCCCCCGCAGACAAGCAGCAGGACCCTCACTCATTTTGATACTGATTTGTTTATACGGTTAACTTATAGTGTGTGTAATCAGCTTCTGCAGTTTCTTTTGCATTAAAAAAAGTAACTACTGTAACATTATTGTAAAATTGTCACATGGGGTAAAATTTTTTTATAAAATAATCAATACAAGTTTTTCCCTTTCAGTCACCTCCAGTCCTAAAATCAAGTGAAATACCATAAAATGTCCTAAAGTCTAAAAGACACCATCACATGCCCACAATGTGCAGCTCTTCTGTGCATAACGGAGTCTGCACAAGTGTGTTTTTATAGTGGACGTACAAGAAACCATCACAAAACCGGGACATCATTCAATTCATTTAATTCAATTCATAATGAAATGTTATTTGCTTTGCTATGGCATTATTGAAAGTACTGTATTGTCTGGCTAATTTAAATGTGGACGTATTTCTCATGTATTTTTATTTTAGCGTGTGGTTTATTCAGAACACAGTAAAGCCTCAGCAGAAGGTCACAGTGTCAGATGTAGACGTGCAGATGCAGGTGAAGGTGCACAGACCACAGTTTTTTAACAACAGCTCTATGAGAGCTCCCGCAAAAAAAGCCACAAGTTCATCAACCTCTCTGACCACTGACAGTTTCACAAGCCGCTTCTTTAGAGCTGGACCAACATTCAAAACTTTATTACCAGAAACAGCACTTCTTTATAACGCCCCACAAATGCAATTTTTGAATTATTCTAAAGTAGTATTGGTGCAACTTCAACCTACAATCTTCTACAAATTAGGGTTAGTTTTACCACGGATTATATTCCTCCAAGTGTCAAAAAAAACTGCAGATATTATTGCATAGAATTAAAAAGCAGATTAGATTTACACAGGGCCTATTACTGCGGTGGACAACAGTATGGAGAATGACGTTTTTGTTACAAATGTTGCTGCTGCAGTGTTTTTAGCTGGTTTTGTCGAATGATACTGAAGAACTAGTACACTCAAGTCAACTTCTCAGAGGATGCTGCGGTACCACTCTATAGACCAATATGTTTACTGGTAGTAAATTGTAAAATTCTGTCAAAAATTTGGGCCACAATGGTTATGGTTAACGGTTCTTGCCCTGATTTTTTTTTTCCAGGGACACAATAGGGCTATTCTTTTTCCATTTTTTCTATTTGTTTTTTCTGGTTGCACCGGGTTTTCACCATGAACCTCAAAACATGTACAATATAGGCCAATCCCCCAGCTAGGTGCACCTGACCAGAGTCCTGGCTCAATAGCTGTACCCTGCGGACAGTACAGTATACCACAGAAAAACTTTTGATTGTCTTCAGGTGAGATCCTTTGTAAAGTCCTCCCTAACATTTCCGTGCTACTGGGGGGTGTTTAGGGTCCTCTCTAGCAGCTCTAGGCCATCCTGCTAGAAAATTTGAGTTTATTTGAAAGGGTTTGGCAGCCTCTGCTGGGTCACCTGCTTAGTGAACAGAGCTGCTTTGTACCACAGTTTGTTTTCAAGCATGCTAATGTCTGGTCTCTGTTTTTTCCCCTCTCAATTACAATTACAAAATATTTTTAAAATGTTTGTCTTTAAAACAATTAAAAGCTCTAATGTCAGTCTGTTTATTTTTTTGTGCACATGGCTGAGAAGTTAATGCTGCTGCCTTACAGAAGGTTCTGAGTTAGATTCCCAGGCCATATAGGGCCTTCTGTGTACACTAATAAATACACGCAGGTTATGCTTTCATTAACATGCACCACTCTTAATTTTACAGTCTGAAACCTGTATCCAAGTTTATTGGTAGTGGTGGTCACATGATCCAAGCTAACACTTGTAAACAGAAGAGTGCAGAGGATCTCAGCTCCAGACACACTTACAGTTTCACCTAAAAACTGTTTATTTTTTGTCAGTTTATTGTCATGTTTCTTGTGTTGCATGGTGCTGTCTGGGTCAAAGCCAGCAGAACTGCACACATCATGTAAACGTCCCTGCCTAAAAACCCTCAACAGAAAATAAGAGGTATATTCTGAGAGGACTGGAGAGAAGAGGAAGTAACGGTAATGCTGGTGGGGTTTGTTCATTTATTTATGCCTCTTCCTGTCTTTGTTGCTTGGTAAGTCTAGTATGGGTCAGATTGCACTGCCACCAGAGCCCTTGTGTTCTGTACCTGTGACCGGCTTCAGTCTTTCAAAACCTTCCATCCCCAAACTTGTCATGTCATGTGTTACTTTTAACATTTATAAGACAGCGTGTCACTGACATAACTAACTTGATAGACAGAAGCTGTATTTTCAGCCTTCACTCAACTTCTTACAGAGATCTGACTGTGGGGAACTCACTGCCTGTTGCTCCACTCTGCGTCTCACTGAGCAAAAAGGTGTTGCAAATTGTTGCAAAAAAGCTGTAATTCCACCACAGTCAAAGCGATTCTGTCAAAACTGAGATATAACACCAACAAGGTCACATGTTAAAGGTATACTAACTTTAAAAGAACAATTAGTGTCATCAGAGACAGAGACCTATATTCACTACAGGTGGGAATCTTAGGGCATCTCACAAATCGATGCAATTTTGATTCAGAGGCCCATGATTCAATTTAAAAGTGATGGATCAGACACATTTTTGGTTCATGTCAGCCTTAATTCTTCATTCATTTTAATTGCATATTTTATATCTGAAACATAATTTTAAACACTTTCTTCTCCAAAAAACAAAACTAGAGAACCGATATGTTGCAGTAGCAAATTGTTAACATTTGCCAGAGCTGATTCTTTGCAACCCAGTAATATAAGATTTGTATTGGACACTGAAGCCTTTTCAAAAAATTCTGATTATTAGCTTTTCTGTATAGATTCAAAATCTTTTTAAAGAAATGATTGCTGCATCAGAAAAATATATATTTTTCCCAACATTCACTACAAACACACAAAAGCAGAAGTGGTGTTTGTGGTGTTTAAAAGGGACTGGCTTTTCTTTCTTTAAGACCAACAGACCTCAAGTCAATTGTGTGAGAAAGTGAAAAAAAAAAAAGAGTTAATAACAGAGCGTGATTTTGACAGGGACTGACTTTGACCCACTGTCAGCGCAGTGCCACTAACTGCTCTCCAGGACTATTCAATTCAATTTTATTTATTTATCTAGCCCAGTAGCGTAACAACACTCGCCTCAAAGGGACTAAGACTATGCCTTAAGCGTGAGTGAAGTGTACCAATGCTGGACATGACAGAGCAGTGAGGAATGTCAGCTATGTTTCTCCGTCTCCTCAGTACCTCCTCACTTCATCTGCGGGCTTAGCCACAGGAACACTTGCTTTTTTTCTGGCCCGGTGTAGAAGTTATCCTAAGTGCAGGTAGCACTCTGGTAACATCTCTTATGTAAGACACTGGTGCACTCTCAGAATCACACCAGGATTTCTTTGTCTCTCCAAGCCAGTCAGCAGCCAGCGAGGCCACTTCCTGTCTTGAGAGGCGCAGCACAGGAAACAGCGGGGGCGGAGGATGTCCATGTTCATTATTCAGGAATGCAGCGCATGAGTCCAACAGTCCAGGACGTCAAACATTAACCCTGAGCTGCTCCATCACCTGACCTTTACAGCCAGCCCACGGTGGCACGGGCAGTGACCGCTCCAGGTAACACCAGGAGAGCGGCCTGAGTACTGTCTGACAGATGAGCAGCTACATGTTCTTGTTATTTAAATACAAGTTAATTTTTACACATTTATTCTCATCTTTAAAAGAAATTGTCATGTATAAAACCCTCTGCAAAGGTGAAAGAGGCAATGGTTTTACACACAAAGCAGTGGTGGAAGTACTCCATTTTTTACTTAAGTAAAAGTACAGTATCACATGAAAATTTCTACTTAAATGAAAGTATAAAAGTACTTGTGAGTAAAAAAGTAAAAGTATTTTGTACAGATTCAAGAACTAATGAATCTGCTAATGTGAGGGATTTTGCTGAATCTGTAGTGAGGTTTTTCGGAAGAGCACTACTTTACTGCATCTTTTATACATCGTGTCTACAATGATGACACGGCAAAAACAAATGATTTTAAACCAAAAGTAAAAATACTTTTTATTTTAAACCAATTCAAAAATGTAGTGAAATAAAAGAAAAAGTACCTCTTGTAAAATTTACTCAAGTACTGAGACATGAAAATTGTACTTATGTAAAGTAACTAAGTACTTTTATTTTGTTACATTCCACCACTGACACAAAGGAAATCACTCAAGCAAAGTGAAGCAAGAGCATTTCAAGAACGGTTTAAACATAGAGCGTGGAAGCCAAAAGTGTCCCTCAGACTGCGGTTGGTTTGTTTCAGTAACAAAGTGTGTGAAACCTGTGAGCGGAAATCATTGAGGAAGAAAGAGAAGTTGTTGCATTAAATATAAAGCACATGTACTTCTGCTTTTATCTCAAATAACTGTCCACTCAACTAAAATGAACTAAATGACTTCCACAGTGGAAGTAAACAGGAGTAAAAACAGATTTTTGTGCAGATGCGTGGGAAGATACACTGGAGGAGTAGGAGCCTGTTCAGTGCAGAGCCTCCAGTGTGCAGCGACAGCCACACGCAGAATGCAGCCCGACCGGAGTTTCGGGTCTGTCCAGTCACCCAGCAGCATCATCATCACGGTAACAGACGCTCATAGCCCCGCCCCCAGCCTCACACACTTTTGCCTTATAAGGAAACACACTTAAAAGTCTGACGAGGTGACAATGGTGATGTAAAGGGGCAGCTCGCAAAAGCACACACACAATCACACACACACACACAAACAGGGGATGTGCAAAAGAATGGGACACCCCCCAGGCCCAAAATATATACAGACACATACAGAGTTTAAAACAATCGTAGGTCATTCATTTGTGTGGACAGAATATGAGATTAAACTATTTTCCATTTCACCACATTACACACATGCAGTACAAACTTCTGTACTACTGTGCCAAAGCACAAATAAGATATGCACATGTCAGACAATCATTAAATTCAATTACATATTATTTCTATAGCCCAGTATCACAACATCAGTCACCTCAAAGGGCTTCACAAACAGTTAATCAAACAAAAACACAGAATCAGATGTAACACACAATCAATACAAACAATAACTATACTAAAGTAAACAGAGCCAGGACACTCCTGTCCTTAGACCCTCCTTCTCAATAAGGAAAAACTCCTAAAAAACCATTAGTCACTGCAGCTGGCAAATAGATATTTTTAAAAACACCTGTGTGTCCACAAAGCGCACCAACAAAATGTTTCCACCTAGGACTGCAACAAGCAATTTTTTTGATTTATTAATTTTTTCAATTAATGGATTTCAGATCACCTACACTTGTCATGTATGTTGATTGCATTTTGCAAAAAAAAACAAAACAAACAAACAAAAAAAAAACATTAAACTGGTCTGTTATGACTTCCCTCTCTATGACACGACCAGTCTTTGTAAATGACACATGGCTATGGCCCGTTCACCAGTGGGTGTTTGGCTTAATTGTTTTTTTTAAGTTAAACACCCGTAAGGCTGAAATGAGTTTCCTCCGCAGGGTGGCTTTGCGCTCCCTTATGGTACGTTCACACCGGACGCGAATCAGGCGTCAGGCGCGAGTGATTACCATGTTAAGTCTAATGGAGAGCCACGTTCAGGCGCGAACAAGCGTCCTGCGGCGCGAATGACGCGAATCAAGCAAATCCCGCGAATAGCGCAGCGCGAATGACGCGAATTGAGCAGTTTGACGCAGCGAGTCCCGCAAATAGGCGGAGACACAAATCGGCGGAAGACGCGAACAACACAGATTTGCGTCCAACGCTCTGGTCGCGGAAGTTGAAAAATTTGAACTTCTGCGAACATTCGCGGCGCGTTAACCAATCAGGGACCTGCTGTAGCAATGACGTGGTTACGTACGACTGTAACAGGAGGAGATCCCTGCCTCGGAGATCCAGCAAAACAATCATCGAGGCTGCAGAGTGAACCCGGAGATAAAAGCTACAGCCTACAGCAGCTCTTCTACTTTTATGAAGACAGGAAACAAAAACAGCCCTGACAGAAAACACTATAAAAATAAAATAAATATGGCTGTTTAGGCTTTGTGTGAGTGTGGTTATAGCTGTTATCTGTGGTACAAGCCTGTGACAGAGGCTCACTCTGATCATCGTGACATCAAGAACACACAAATAAATACAAGTAAATATAAAGGGGGGTTACTTTACCAAAATAGCCTATTGAGATGTGCTTGTTATATTAGCAGTTATTGCACTCTCCAGAACAACAGAAAATACAGAGCCTGTGACTAGACCAGACCCCAAAACCACTAGAGAGAGCGAATTTCACGCGCGAATGAATTCAAAATGGTCATGCGCCCAACTAGACGCGAATGACGCGAATTTGACACCTGATTCGCGTCCGGTGTGAACGTACCATTAGAGATAGGGTGAGGAACTCATTTACTCAGGAGGAGCTCAATGTGGAGAGCCGCTGCTCTCCACAGACAGTCCAGCTGAGGTGGCTCAGGCATCTGTTTCGGATGCCTCCTGGACGCCTCCCTGGGAAGGTGTTTTGGGCATGTCCCACTGGGAGGAGGCCCCGGGGAAGACCTAGGACACGCTGGAGGGACTATGTCTCCCGGCTGGCCTGGGAACGCCTTGGGGTTCCTCCAGGGGAGCTGGAAGAAGTGTCCAGGGAGAGGGAAGTCTGGGTGTCCCTGCTTAGACTGCTGCCCCCGCGACCCATCACCGGATAAGCGGAAGAAGATGGATGGACCCATAAGGTGTCGGATCCAGTCACCTGTCTGTTCACCGCTGACAGGTGGATGTTTTCCCATCATGCACTAAGCATGACCCGGAACCAGCCAGCATTAGGGCTGGGTACTGTTAAACAGTATCAAAAATATTTTTTTATTTAGATTTTTCAAGTTTCAATACCTTGTGGGACCTTTAATGTTCCTTTGCATGAATGCAAATAAATAACACAGAAAAGGTATCAGAAAAAGTATTGCCCAGGTACCAGTATCGAAAACTGGGTATCGTTTAAGAACTGGTATCAAAAAAATGTGAACGGTACCCAGCCCTAATTGGCATCAGGTCGGACACTGTGTGACCTACACCAATCGACACTGATCAAAACTGGCCTAGCTCAAGTGGAACGCACCTTATAGTGCTCTTGAAGCCATTAGAGGAGGGGTCCCGGGCCTGGGCTGTGTTTGCTCCACAGTTTCCGTTTGTTAATGAGCCATTAAACAAACACACAACAGTCTCCTGCATTCCACACACAGCCCGCTCTTTATGAGGTCGCAGTCCACACATGCCAGATCTCAGGACCACCAGCCCGGGACAGGAAGTACCGAGTGAGGAACAGGAAGTACCGAGTGAGGAACAGGAAGTACCGAGTGAGGAACAGGAAGTACCGAGTGAGGAACAGGAAGTACCGAGTGAGGAACAGGAAGTACCGAGTGAGGAACAGGAAGTATTGATGAAGGGGCTGAGTGAGGGACAGGAAGTATTGAGCCAGTAATAAGAAGTACAGCGCAAAGGGCCCGGAAGTACCGAACGAGATGGTCCATTTTAAATAAAAAGATATGTGCACAGGCCACCGGCAATGGGACATGGACTGCTCTAGAGACCCCCTCTGAGCCTGTCCAGACACCAACATGATGTCTTCAGGCGAGGAAGGCATAATCCCTTTAAAATGACTTTCATACAGCACAGAAGTCCCTCCCCACAGTCTTGAGCAGGACAGACAGTAAATGAGAGCCTAAACATATTCACAACACCACAACATTACTACCATTAACTCAGTCACACCTCACACTACACCCACAGAGGTGTCTGAGGGGGCATCAGCTGCTTTTTACTGACACAAGACAGAGTACAGGGAGACAGAGAGGGGAGAGACAGCAAGGCCTGTTGTTCATGGGACAAAATAAGGAAGTACAGCCCTCTGGAGTAAAAGCCAATAGACAGGAATGCAGGTCACGAGGTAACTGACTATGCTGATGATAACAGACAGTGACAGTGACAGTGACAGTGTGGGGCTGCAGTGGCAGCACAGAGCCAGTTCACTTCAGGAACTCAAGCACAGCTCTCAGATTTCAGCGCTCAGATCAGCTGAGCATGTGGACCTACTCTGAGCTCACTCAGCAGTTTGCTGCTGCAGGACAGCTGCTAGGCAACTACAGACTATGCCCACATATTTTTAGATGATTTAAAAGCTCCTTGTGGAGTAATATCCACAAAGTTAGAATTACTAGTTACTCTTTTTTTTAGTTACTCACTCTTGAAAGTAACTTTACTTTTGAATTACTCCCAAAAATCTAGTGAGATGCAAATGAACCCCATAATAATAATAATAATAATAATAATAATAATAATAATGCTATAAGCTCTTATTTCTCTTTTTAAAAAAACAGGCAGAGATTCAGCGATGCAGCACGATGGCAAAAGTTCAGAAGACATGAGATATGTCACAATCTAAATGAGCAACAGAGCGACAGGGATCACATGAAGTAAAAGTATGTATTAGCAGTATATACTGTATTTAAACATGTTCGCTCTGCATCCTCTCGACAGAGAACTGAAGTGATGGTAACGTGAGCACTAATGTTTTTTATAAGTAAAATATGTATTCTTACAGGCGTCTCCATACACACTCCACTACTACTAGTAGTAGTACTGACAGTTGTAATCTCATTACTGTAACACTGTAACATTACTTTGTTCCACGTCAGACCTAACACAGATTACCGAGTACTGAACTCACACAGATGGTGAGAGACTTCCTCACCGATCAGTTCAGAGCCAATCAGAGCTTAGCATACCACATGACCACAGACAGTGTACGGCTGTGTGCGTGTGCACGCAGCTGTACACAGCTTAGTGAAAGTGTGGGGCTTTGTTAAGTGGAACGCCAATGAATAATCCGCTGGAGGCTAGTTTTGATTGGATCAGTGCAGAGAGAAGTCCAGTGCTGCAGGACTTCCCTGACCCACATTCAGGGCAGGGGGGCGATGGGGCTGAGGACTGAGGGCTGGGGGCACAGGGGTATGGGGAGGGGTGTGTCTTTTACTACAGACATGAGATGAATGACAGACACTGGGACCTGATTCTGTTGTGCCTCAGAGCAGACAGGGCAGCTGCTCTGTCCTACAGACCACTGTAGTATACTGCAGAATACTACAGACTGAGAGCAGAGTGAGACATTCTAAAGCGAAACTAATTAAAGATTAAAAACACACATGTCCCAAAATGAGCATGTTTTCACGCTGGTTTCCATAACAACAGAAGTATTAGTAGAGTCAGATGGCTCCAGAACACTGCGTGGGTTTTTCTTGAGCCAATACCTCTGCTATAAACGAGAAGAGGAACAAGAGGCCATGCGCAAACTGTAAATATTTAATGTCTTTTTGCAATGGCGCCCAACTACTATTGCACTGAACAACATGCTCCTGCTACAAAAGCCAGAGCTCCCTCCAGGAATGAGACAGCACTGTACAGAATACACAGCAGCCTACTTTAGCTGTGCATACTGGCCCAGTGCAGAAGTGAAAGACCTCACTCTGAACAGCATAATATTCTAACACAGGCCACAGAGGTGAAGACCACAGTGGACTCCAGAGGACACCGCAGTGCTAGGACCCACCAGGAGACACACCAGCAGTCACTGTGTTTAGCTTTAGAAGGATGGTTCTAGTACAGTACATCACCACAGAGGAGTGTGACCTGTGAGATGAGCTGGCAGTGCTCTAAAAAACTGTAGTGTGCAGCTTTGCAGACACAGGGCTAATATCACAAACCCAGATGCAGAGGACTCATATTGTTTCTTTATCACCAAGCAATATACTGTATGTAGCAGCACAGTTGTGCTGGAATAAAATCATATTTGGTCTTAGCTCTGCTTCAGAGCAAGTGTGCCATGCTGGGAGGTTACATGTGTGCTGGGCTTCCAGAGGCAGACATTGAGTGCTGAGGACTCAGTTCCAGCTGAAGGGCAGTGTAGATACGTGCACAGTGGAGATACGTGCACAGTGGAGATACGTGCACAGTGGAGATACGTGCACAGTGCGAGATACGTGCACAGTGCGAGATACGTGCACAGTGCGAGATACGTGCACAGTGGAGATACGTACACAGTGGAGATACGTACACAGTGCGAGATACGTGCACAGTGGAGATACGTACACAGTGCGAGATACGTGCACAGTGGAGATATGTGCACAGTGCGAGATACGTGCACAGTGGAGATACATACACAGTGCGAGATACGTGCACAGTGGAGATACGTACACAGTGCGAGATACGTGCACAGTGGAGATACGTACACAGTGGAGATACGTACACAGTGCGAGATACGTGCACAGTGGAGATACGTACACAGTGCGAGATACGTGCACAGTGGAGATACGTACACAGTGCGAGATACGTGCACAGTGGAGATACGTACAGGTGGTATGTTGGTGTGGTATGAGTCCAGATGTGAAAACAGCGCTCTCTAACACACCCTCTCCTCAGCAGAACCTGTCTAGGCGTGGTGATTATGTCACTATAGCTGTACACAAAAAACATGCTCACTCATGGAACGTAGTATTTGTGTAATACTCGTGTCCATGTAAACGTCATCTCATCGTTGGCACATCTGTCTGCAGTCATCGTTCACTGCCAACACCTAATACTCCTAACACACAAGAGCACCAGAACTAGCCGGCTTTGTGCTACTATGAGCACTGTTTATCCTTGAGAATAATGTTCTGTGTTGTGGGGCAGGCTGCTAGCTCCTAGAGAGCATGGACCAGACAGACACAGTTGTTTATTTATTATCAACACGCTCCACAGCCAGACATGATGTCAAATTAGCACTTTACCCTAAAAAAGCCTGAATACTGCATTTCTAACAGTTTTTACTGGGCTGTTAGATCTAACATCCACAGCTTATTATGGACACACTTGACTTATTGGCCATTCTTTTAAAGCTGTCCTGAATGATGGAGATATAATCTGGTCATGTGAGTAGGGCCCTAATCTGGAGGCATGCTCCACTCTCACAGATGTTGAGTCCAGATGAGCAGATTATGAAGAGCAGTATGTGAGAGCGGCACAGGACAGCAGCCCTCAGGTGGGAGAGAGAACGCATTTCAAGGCTGCTTCTTTGCAGAGCAGGACAGGGCCAAAGCTGAAGTACTAAAAACTAATGATCCAGGAGAGACAATATCAACAAAAGGCCATAGAGCGGCTGAATAAAAGAACAGATTTAGATGATTTAATGTTGTGTGTATTGTTGTACAGCTGGTATAGAATCACAACAAGAGGTTAAAAAGAGGTCATCTGGACTTGGTTTTTCAAGATGATAGATGACTTCTTTTTTACCTTTTGTTGTGATTCATTAGCCTGGATGAGTGAGATACAGACCGCTAATAAAGAAGTTAAAGTTGTGTCCCAACAGAAAATTAAAATTTATACTTTGCTACATTCTACAGCACACGTTTTGCTCCTCAAAGTCAAAGCCAAGACGCCTGGCTCAAACTAGGGATGCACATTCAGTTCATTTTCTTTCATTAATTGGCTGTCTGAACAAACGATTATCTATTACCTGTTAACCACTTGCTTGACATCACCTGTCATTAAATTTTATAAAAAACAGCTATATATAAAATTTGAAGTCATGAACCATAATAAAAAAGTGTCTTTTTAAAAACTAAAGACAAATTATAGGTTTGTATATTTTAGTTGAGTTTACATTTAATTTTGTTTAATTTGCTCCAACTCTCCAGCATTAACGATTAGTTGTTAGTACTTCTTTCATTCGATTATGGCCATAATGCCAATTAACCACAAGAACCCCTAGTTCAAACCCTCATTTGGTTGAAAAAGATTGAAATTAATGTTGACATTCAGAATGTGCATGGGACTGACCAAGTCCTGATACTCTGAGATCTGTTACAGAGAGCTGAGAGTGTGCTCCTAGGGTAGAGGTCTGCAACCTTCTGAATCCAAAGAACCAATTAATGCCAAAAATACTAAATTTGCATCTGTGAAAAGCTGAAACAAATTTTAATACACATAAGTTGCTTAGCCTATAATAAAACATATCCTATGGATGGTCATTAAGTATTGCAAACTAACAAAGAACTGTGTTAAATACTCATTGCACAGATTATCTTTTAATTGGCCACAAAATAGTGTAATATAGGAGCCACACACTCTGAGAACTGGAGTTACATCCAGTAACTATTTCTTGGTGTTGTTTATTTCACTTTTATGCTGCACTTCAAATCAGTCTGTGCCAAGCATGCACTGTGCAGTCATGAAAGGCTACAAACAGCAGTTTATTATAAGCTCGTAGCATATTCTGAAAAACACAGAACATTTTATTTTAAATTGATGCATCAAGATGATGCAGATTGTTTCAAAGTTGTGCATGTATTCCTTTATTGTCTTTACATAGCCAGATGCTCAAAGAGCCACTAGAGCAGGACTAAAGAGCCCCAAGTGGCTCGAAAACCATAGGTGTCTGGCCTAGAGCAGCAAACTAGCAGCCAGTCAGCCATGTTTCGAACTGCAGTATGTCAGTGGGAACACTGTGCACAGTAGCTGTAGTAAGCCACAGTTTTGTTTGGGTTATGTGCACTAAAGTAGGTGTCATGGTCGCTGTGATACTGGGAAACACTCAGGTCTCTCCCTGGAGCACAAAGCCCCCCCCCCCTCACAATGACAAACAGACCGGAAAGACATCTCTGTGAAAGGAGCGGGCTGCAGCGTGGTCAGCACGGCCTCTGCTCCCTGTTTCAGTTTTCTCTAAATCCATTCTCACCCATGTGGCTGTGCTGGAGATTCTTGGAAGACCAGGCTTTGGACTTGGCCCAGTCTTGACCTCCTCTCACTGATATTGAAGTTCTAACCACATCTGTAGCCCTTAAACTGTTTTTTTTTTTTTTTTTTTTTTTTGGTCCAGCAGAAAACAGGACACCCCGCCCCCTCAAAGCACACAGCCCCCTCCCACTGGCCCAACAGACTATAATGGGCCACCAAAGGAATGCAGAATTTCTGTGGGTGGCCAATGGCAGCACAGAGGGAAGGGGCTGCATTCCTCTGACTGCTCACTGCTCCATTGTTCAGTTCTTGGCCTAGTTGTACAGGAGCTCAGCTGAGGGCTTCCACAGCTGACCTGGGATCAGCTGGCCCATAGTAAGACAGGGAGGCAGCCCCTCACTGTGCAGGCTCCACTAATGACCACTACACACTTAGCTCCTGTAGTTCAGATAAAGTTACTGAAGACTTTTCATGCAGAACCAGAGAAAAGATCAGTCTAATGTTAATATTCACCAGTCACTTGGATCTGAGTTATAGTATGAGTCAGTTCTCTTTTAAGAGGTCTGAGGTGCTACTTTTTTTTCTTGGGGTCTGAGGCAGGGTACATCAGGCAGGATCACAGTCCATCTCAATGCAAAAACACTCACATTCATTCACTATGGGCCATGTAGACTCACCAGTTCACCTGTACATACTAGAGGTCGATAGCTCAAGCATTTTTTAGTCAATTGGCCAACCATGTGACTGAAGGACCCCAGCTTCACCAACCATCTTGTAGCAGTTTGGGCTCTTATTCTGCAGTTCATGAAAACATCCAAAATCGCTTTATCTCAGCCTGAAAAGCTCAAATTGGCAATAAAAGGATTTTGCACATTTCTCTGGAACAGAACCTCGTAGAACAAAAAAATCAAAATTAATTTTGTAGCTCTCCCCAAGCTCTACCTGCACAGCAAGTTTGTGATTGCCTTATTGGTTTTCTCACAAAACTCATCTTTAACTGTTCTCACTGTCCAGTCCTAACACATTTGTTTCTGTTTTAATAAGAATTTCTAAAACAAATGGCTATAATATTTCTGTCATAAAATTAAGGAAATCGGCCGCGCATATCATTCATTCATTCATTCATTCATTTTCTACCGCTTATTCCCGTTAGGGGTTGCGGGTGACTGGAGCCTATCCCAGTAACTTTGGGCCGAAGGCGGGGTACACCCTGGACAGGGGCCAGCTTGTCGCAGGGCTGACACAGAGACGAACGCAGACAGACAACCATTCACTCACACATTCATTCACTAGGGTCAATTTAGAGTCACCAATTCACCTAACACATGCATGTCTTCCGCGCATATCAGTTCAAAAAAATCTGCAGTGTTTATAGGCCATCAGCTGCTGTGAATTTAAAAAATTGGTATTGGCATCAGCCACAGAAAAACCCATATCAGTTGACTTCTAGTACGTACATGTTTTTGGACAGGCAGACAGCACACAGAATATGGAGACTGCTGCAAAGGAGATGTGCAAAGCCCTCTGCCAAGGCGCCTCGAGCACGGACTGCAGAAGTACAAGGTCAAGGAGAGAAAAGAGTTTTTAGCTTGTTACAAACACCTCAAACAGGACCTGAAACTCTGTGTCCATACTGAGAATTATTTTCAGGGCTAGCTTCCTGTTCTGCTGAACTAAGACTAGTCCACAGACTGTATGGAGATAGGTCTCTCTCAGGTCTTGTGCAGAGAGGGCTCTCATGGAGATCTGTGCAACATCACACCTGAACACAGCTTCTTGTTCCACAGAATCAGAGCGTTTGCTCACCAAACAAGTGCTCTGCTGAAGACCATTGTCTATTGTTTAGAGAAAGGCTCTTGATCAGTCTCCCTTTTAGCTGGTTCATTCTTAAAACATTGCTTTAGAAGAGGAAGTGTGTTTTATCATTAAATGGAATGACAAAAGCCATTGTCTAGGCCGTTTGTTCAGACAACATGTCACCCACAGCTCGTCCTGAGCCAGCCCTGACCATCTGAACTGTCCTGTGAGCCAGCCGCAAACACTATAAGCATGTGGAACGGGGCAATAAAAGGAAAAATGCATTGTGTTCAGCTGCCCACCTCAGCAGTCATGGAAAATTCAGTGTGGCCTGAGCTCACAATAACTAAGGCTGTAGCAACCAAAGAAAAACAGAGCTGACCCAAAATCTGACACAAGAACGAATCACTGATGATATCAGGTAAACTCACTCTGTTAGCACTTTGTCATTAAACAAATTTGGACTTAGTTCTGCCTAAGGTCGAAGACTCTTCTCCAGCGCTACGAGGAACAGTCCCAGCACTGACAGGAGTGTGTCCATACTCAGGTTGCAGTGCTTTCAAAGACAGAGACAACTGAGACCAATCACACTGAACACTGTAATCTATACATTTCATGTTTTATGTTATATTATTTTACGTTTATGGTTTTTGCACCAACTGCCAAATCACCTTTAACTAATCACCTTTAGGGCGGACTCTGCTCATGGCTCAACAAAAAGTCACTGCATGCCCAAAAAGTCATAGACATGGCCCTGTCAT
Source organism: Bostrychus sinensis (assembly GCA_020698575.1). Lineage (NCBI taxonomy): Eukaryota > Metazoa > Chordata > Actinopteri > Gobiiformes > Eleotridae > Bostrychus > Bostrychus sinensis. Next base: position 38,918,656 of record CM036245.1, read on the forward strand.
TTAATTGTGCTGCAAAGCACTTTGTTCTTGCTAAGAAAAGATGAGCTCTTGTATCGGCAACGGTAATACACCTTTGAGAATGTAAGTGGGCATTTTAGACTGAGCTGTGAACACAGGTATTTACATTAAATGTACGTGACATAATTAGGACCTGTTTAAACATATTTCAGAGTAGGAATGGGACCTGAGACCTGCTATTATAACGGCACCGGTGCCACGTCAAGGCAGTCCAATCCAATCCAACTTTATTTCTAGAGCACTTTAAAATCAACACAGTTGGCCAAAGTGCTGTACACCAGCAAATAAAACAAACATACATCTCCAAAATAAAACACATAAGAACAAATATAAAAAGAGTAATTAAAACAAATACTAACACTAAAAATTATGTAAAAGAAACAATAAATAAAATAAATATCAACATCTCAAATCGAGTTAAAAGCCAAACAGAACAAATGTGTGTTAAGGAGAGATTTAAAGATTGGGAGTGACTCAGCCTGTCTAATGTGTAGTGGTAGAACATTCCACAACTTAGGGCCAGCAACAGAGAAGGCTCTATCGCCTCCAAGTTTTCTTTTTGTTTTTGGGACGACGAGCAGAGACTGATCAGCTGACCTAAGAGAGTGTGTAGGGTATAGGCCTGGAGCAAGTCAGACAAATATTGAGGAGCAAGACCGTGAAGGCACTTAAAAACAAATAAAAGAATCTTAAAATCAATACAAAAGTGAACAGGAAGCCAATGGAGGGACTGGAGGACTGGGGAAATCTGGTCATATTTACGCTGCCTGTTAAAAGCCGAGCAGCAGCGTTCTGAACTAATTGTGTTGCAATAGTCTAAACAAGTTGTAATAAAAGCATGGATTAAAATTTCAAAATTGGGCAGAGATAAAAACTGTTTAACTTTGGCCAATTGCCTCAGTTGAAAGAAGCTGTTTTTTAAAACTGAGTTAATCTGTGCATCAAACTTTAAGTCACAGTCAAATTTTACACGCAGGTTATTGACTGGGCTTTTACAGACTGAGCACCCAGATCTACATTGACCTTGTCATCAAACAAAACAACCTCTGTCTTTTTCTTATTAAAGTGCAAAAAATTGATGGACATCCATGCTTTAATTTCATCCAAGCATTTTAAAAGAGATTTTCCACAATTGCTGTGATTCATTGGCAGATAGAGTCCACATTAGTGCTGCACGATTTGATGAAAATGTGCGATTGCGATTATTATGGACAATATTGCGATTTGCGATTGCGATATTATTTAATGAATGGTGTCATGAGTCTACTTGCTTGAATATCAAGGACAACACAGAATATAGTTTCTGTATTTCTCAACTCAAAACATACACGACACAAAAAAGATTACATGTTTTTTCCAAATAACTTAATATCAAAAAATAAATAAAAGTTTGAAAATAAAGATATTTCTGCTAATTGTAAACAGAATGTCATTATAAACTTTTACGTAAACCTGTAAACAGTTACGTAAACCTGTTAAGTGGCGTAGCACTTGCAAATGTATCCGTGATTGTACGTTGTGGTTCTTTCAGGCGGTTTTCAGTTTTATCTTTCACGTTACTTGTTTGGGTTTTTATTTGCATGCACTCGTCATATTTTTCTCTGTGTTGTCTCAAATGTTGATAGAGATTGGTCGTATTACCTCAGGACGTAGCGACTTCAGCTTTGCAGGTTTTACACAGCGCGTATTGTTGTTTAGCGTCGTCGTACCTGAATCCAAAGTATCGCCATACAACACCACCAACTCTGCTTTTCTCTCATGTTCCTCCTCAGCGTCCAGGTCTTTTGCTACCGTTTGCTGCAAGCCGGGTCACGTGACCATACCTGCTGTAAGCGGGTGTCTGAGTTGTGTTAATAGTGCGCCTGCACCATTCACTTTGAACCTGTTTGGTTCATGTTTTTCTCACGCTCAGATTGTCACTTCTCTGAGCACCAGGCGATAAACAGAGACGTGTTCCCGTGCTCCAAAGAAATACTTGCCTCCGAGTTTTGTCCTGTGTCTACAACTTATTTGAGCCCAATACAGCTCGAACGTTACACTGCGGCTGCCCAGAGCGCGTGGATGTGGCGTCACCTTACTCCACATTGGTTTACATTATATCGCAAATCGCAGTCTTTTACGCGGTTACGTAATCGCACAGCGTGACATCGTGATTGCGATTAGATTAATCGTGCAGCACTAGTCCACATGGACCGATAACAGTGCTTTTAATGGTACTGAGTAGTCGCGGTAAATGCCATGCCATCAAATATGTGCATGAAAACTTTTCGCTCCTCTCATTATTAATTAATTAATGTTATTAATTTGATTTTTGCTCAAAAAGTATCGATAGGAGCACCGTTGCAAGAAAGGATCGATAAGCAGTATTAATAAGAGTAGTACCGTTAAAATCTTAACAATGCATATCCCTATTTACCATATTTTCCGCACTATAGGGCGCACTTAAAAGCCTTATATCTTCTCAAAAAATGACAGAGCGCCTTATAATCAAGAGCACCTTATATATGAATTTATTTACAGCTGCCATAGTCAGGAGCATCGCGGAGTAATACATACTGTGCTTCACCATAATATTGCCGTAATGGGCCAACTGTTTAACTCAGACACTGAAGATGAAGAATTTGAGGGATTTGTGGACGAGGAATGAACTGAAAAAGTGAGTGTATTGTGTTGTATTTTGGTATAACGTTAACTGAACAGTTATGAGTTATTGTGAATATGCTATCGTTTGATTTAGAGGTCTTAGATTGTGTTTTTTATTCACACGCTACAACTGAACAAGTTTGGGAGTTATGGTGAACACATTGTATAAAGTTTGACTGACTGACTTATCTGACTGTTTTGTTTCACCTTTTAGTCCGGAGCGCTTTATATGTGAAAAAAGTTCGAAAATAGACCATTCAATGACAGTGCACCTTATAGTGCGGAAAATACACTAAGTAATTTTAATACTAAAAGTGTGTATATATAGTATTGCAGAACTTGTTTTGCTCTGTCACAGATTCTTTACTTCTGTTTTTTTAAGCCAGTCATGGCATGACTGTTGCATTTTCCTGGTCATGGTTGTTGTGTAAAGAGCCCCTCTAGCTTGAGAAACCCTACAAAAAGCACTCACGGGAGCAGACAACAGGATAGGCTGCTGTGATGTGACTCCTGTCTGTTACTCCTGCTCCCATCTCTGCTCCATGAGAAAATGCTCGGCCTAACTGTCGTTGGGAATGTGCCACTGCTCACAGCTACAATAATACACACGACATGTTCCAACCTGCCAGGACGTTGTTAGCACAGGAACCTCAGAAAAACACTTGCTTCTGGTCCCACAAGAAAAGTCACACACTTATGACAAAAATATCACGGTTACCCTGATACAGTATGAAAACCACCTCAGTCCTGTGTGGTGTGTATTATCTGTGACTCTGTCCTTGTCCACATCAGTGCAGACTTCTGCATCTGACCTGTCCTCAGCAGAACCGCGAGGACACACTGGTTCCCACATTCTGCTCATATTTCACACAGCATCTGCCAACTTTTCCATATGAGTTGACTGAGAATGCAGTAGAGGAGGAATGTGGCCTTTGTTTAGCCCTGACCCTCCAACCACAGTCTCAGCCAGGCAGCAATCGCACTTGGACGAGTCATCAGGAGTCGTTAGCTCATTGCACAAGACCTGTTAATGATTGGCAACTTCGACTTTCTTTTCAAGAAACTTTGCCCCGTGAGCTCTCAGAACAAATATGCACACACTGTCCCGCCCTGATGAGGCAGTATTACAGAGGGCCAGACGAGCAGCTCCTGGAGCCACTCAGGGCCAGGACTCAGGAGCATCTCAAAAATGCCCAAGTCAATGCTTGGCACGCTGTCGCACCACGACCCGGAATGTCAGATATGTGTGGCTGCGTCACAGGAGTTAGGCCCTGGATACTCACAGTACTACACACTACTACTACAATACACACCCTGGATACTCACAGTAACACACATTTATTTCTACAATACACACCCTGGATACTCACAGTACCACACATTATTACTACAATACACACCCTGGATACTCACAGTACCACACATTATTACTACAATACACACCCTGGATACTCACAGTACCACACATTATTACTACAATACACACATTGGATACTCTCAGTACTACACTACACGCCCTGGATACTGACAGTACTACACAGTACTACTCCTTGATAGGACTCCACAACACACCCTCGCTAAAGTACTACTTCTCAGTACTATTCCTCAATACTGCTCCTCACCACTACTCCTCAGTACAACTTCTCAGTACTACTCCAAGGGAAGTGGCAGTGCCCAGGTCCAGTTGGAGTTGGAGTGTTTGAAGGACTAAAGGCACAGATAAACACTGACCAAGAACACAGAGAGGTCTAAAATATTCTGTGTGATCTGTGGAAGTAAAAGCCGCTGTAAGTCATGATCAACCACATTCAAGTTTGTTTGACTGCTCTACATAAGTCTTTACCACAAAGGAGACCAAAATGGACATCATGGACTCCAATGTTTGTGGAAGGTTTTTATACAATAGATAGTAAAATACTGATCAGGTAGGCCTGCGGAGCCTTGGTCAAACTAACCGGTGGTAGTAGTAGCTGTAGTAGCTATAGTAGCTGGTGCTGGCAGTCAAACAACCAGACCCAGTCACATTTCCACCCATTCTGACATCTCTTATCTCTGAAGCCTGCTGCTGTCAGGCCTCTGCAGGTGCAGAGGGAGAACAGCCACATGTTACACAAGTTTTAACGCTGGAGTTTTTTCCAGTAGCTGTGATGCTCCCAGTAGGCCTACTTCAGGGGTTAGAGACACGTTAGCGGTCTGAATGCCCTTCAACATGGTTTTCTAAGCTGCTAAAACCAGCCAGACACAGAAAGCTGGAGCGGGTGTGGGCCGGGCCTCCACGCCAGATTTCAGGCTAAAGCGGTCCTGATAACGCCCAAAGCGCAGCTCAAGCGCCTGAGACGTTTTTGCAACAGTGTGGCGCCCCGTTTCCGCCGAGGAAAAGGAGGAGAGAGAGAAACCTCTGAACAGAGTGAGAGCAGCGGCTAACAGCGGTGCGCCTTTTCCGCGCACACAGCTAGCTCAGGAATCCAGGGAGCCGCGCGGGGGGAGAGCCAGCGGTGAGGAAAGGACTGGAGGGAAAATCTGAACCGAGCCCATTCCCACTCCTCCTCCACCCCTGCCACAGGCCCTACAGCCCCGGGCCGCTTACCTTCCTCTGCTGCCTCTCCCAGGCCGGGTCCAGCAGCATATCCCGGTCCCAGTCGTTCTCCTGCTCCATGTAGGACTGCGGCCCGCCGGCTGTGTGCTGGCTGTTAGCGGCGTGATAGTCAACCATGTCAGCGCCAAGAACCAGAGCGCGACACCAGGGAACCAGCAGCAACAATGGGACAAAAAGAAAAGGAAAAAAATGGAAAGACGCGACGCGGGGCCACAGTCGAGCGCGGGGCGAGGGCTGCAGGTCAGGGGTTCTGCGCTGGCCGTCTACTTGGTTCAGATGAATGTCCGCTGCGTGCGGCTCCTGCCACAAGAAAAGAGCTCCTGCGAACGGTGTGGCTGTGGGAGGACCCGGCCGCTCCTACAAACTGCTGCGGCTGTCAAGCGCCACGCACGCACTCACGCTTCCGCTCCACCCGTGGCCTTTAGAAAATAAATGCGTTCGTTCCAGAGTAAATAAGATAAAAGGCAAACCCTAGGCCTGTGCCTATAGCTACTCACTTTAAAATATTAAATTATAGCCTATAGGCTATCATTTAAATGTCCCATGAGTTTTTAAGACAGCATTTTAATTTGAGAATAATGGCTGTACCTTTTGTGGATGTGGAACTGAAACAGTAGAACATGTACTTTTTTGACTGTACCTACACCAGAACCTTTTGGAGATCATTTCAGAATTGGATGTTAGAAAAATAGGCCTACACATGCGCCTAATATAGAATATAATTATGTCAAATTTGGAGTAGTTTTGCAAGACAACAAAATAAATCTTTTAATAATTCTTTTAGCATATTATTAGCCATATTTGTAGATGTACTGGAGGTAGCAGTTTATTGTCCCTGTAAGGAAATTTGTTTGCACTGAGTAAAAACATTTAACATATAAGACAAAACATTCCACACTGAGCACATTACGTACAGTGTATTCAACATTCAATATAAAATCAAGTAGAAAAACAGGCTTTGTACAAGCCACACCATTACTAAGAGGTAAATTCAAAGATTACCTTCTGTGCATTTTATACTATATAAAAAAAAAGCTTGATAGAGAACACATTTTTAATTATCAAAAAACTCTAAAATTGTACTGTAAGTTTTTAAAAGTGAAATCCCTGTTCCAGATTTATCTCAATGAATTTTTTCAAAGCAAAAACGCCTGGAGTAATGTAAAAAGTAAAACTTCTGCACCAATTATTAATTTTATTCAAAACACCATGTCAAAGTAGGCCTCTTTTTTATTTAATATTATCATAATCATCTATTTCATTGTCCTGGAATGCTATTCAAGCTCATTTTTGTACTGTTTTCTACATTGTTGACCAATGTATTTTGTACTGCCAGTGTTGTGTGTAGAAAAAAAAATAAAAAATTAAAGGCCTGTGCTTCCATTAATATTGTTCTAATATAAATCCACTGAGACAAAATCCAACTACTCCCTGCATCTCCTTCAAATAAAAAATAACTAGGCCTGTTGTATATGGTCTAAAACAACACAGCATGATGAAATAGTGACTAACTCGGGATTTTATTTTGTAGTCCAGTGTAGGAGTATCCGCTGGGCTGTGGCAGTGAAGTGTGGGTGGGTGCCATTGACACGACACGTAAATCTGCTGTAGCTATAGGCTGATGCTGCTCATGGAGTTAGTAACACACACGAGCCACATCAACAGGTCAGGACTCAGGAGGAGAGCCCCATACAACCTTCCTTCAGCAGCTCACCTGTGTGCGCCATTAGAGCTACTGAGTGGGTCTTTTTCAAGAATCTATTCAGTAACTAGAGAACGTTTTAAACACGTTAAAAAAATGTTGGGGCACAGAAAGCTGAAATGAGGTTCTGTGCGCAGAGGTCCATGCACACTACCAGTGCCGGTCCTGAACAGTTGGGGGGCCAAAGCAAGATATGTTTGGGGGCCAATCCTGTTAGTCATTTTGTACACTAAGTAAAAAGTAACACAGTAATCATTTAATTTCTTTTCAACACAGACATCGGGTTCATGACTGCTTTCATATTTGACAAACTTAACAAACTCAGGAGAGGGGCCTCAGGTGAACCATGGCAATGGTTCCCAGTTTTAGATTAACCCTATAAATCTGAGATAACACATGGCAATCGCAAAAATGACATAACCTACATAGCCAACCAATAAAATAATAATGAATAAAATTAAATAAGATATAATGGAGTTGTAAGTCTGTCAGTAAACAATGCTAAATATTTTTTAGCAGTTACACCTTTTCATCAGTCAATGCAACACCAGAGAGTTTCTTTCATACATTTAAATAGTTCATATGAAAGATGGCAAATATTCTCTTATCTTGTAAATAAATTAGGAAATTATCCTAAGTAGCTCCTGCAAAGTGCTCGCGTACCCCCAGGGCTCCCTGTACCCCAGGTTGAGAAACACAGATGTAGACTCGAATCACTAAAAGCAATATACACTGCTCCAAAAAATTAAGGGGACACTTTGTAAAAACGTAATATTTTTAGTAGTAAATAAAAAAAAAAGACGCCAGATCACTGAATGGAGATGAAAACTATCACCCAACAGAGGACTGAATAATTTAGACACCCCAAAATTTAAAGTGAAATAACAGTGACACAGGTCTGTCCATCTTTCTGAAATTTCTTTGCAGCAACTTAGAAAATGGTACTAGTTTGTATGCACCCTACATGCTTGTGTGCATGCTTGACAATATTGGGGAATGTTGCTAATGAGACAACGGATGATGTCCTGGGGCATCTCCTCCCAGATCTGGGCCAGGGCATCGCTGAGCTCCTGGAGGTTCTGAGGTGCAACCTGACATTTTTAAACACTATAACTCTAACCCTAACCCTAGGCAAAAGGGACAACTGAGGCCCCATACAGGCACAAACTTTTCTGTAAATCCCACCCCATGCTAAAAACATGGTAACAAGGGGCATTTGACAGAATTTCACAAAGCATTAATATAAGCTCTCCTTTTGCCTCGTATCCTGAACTGTGGTCTTGTTTTCATAACAGACAGGGGATTATGTGGGACAATAGGAGTCCTCCCCCAGGAAAATCTGAACAAAACATATATGATTTCCTATATTTTCTGGTGCATTTTTTATGGTAAATAATATTTCAGGCTGACTTCTCTCCAGCTAGGGCCCTTTTAGGAGAACTGGAGGGCAGCATCGCTTGAGTGGTTTGTTTTCTGTCACTGAAACAGCTTAAGGGCCCCCATTTAGCCATCGGCCCTGGGCATTTGCCTACCTTGCCTACCCTATTGTGATGTCTCTGAGCGCAGGGACCAGTCAATAGTACCAAGTCCTTCATCCTCCAGGAACTGCCTGCATACTCTTGCCACATGAGGCTGGGCACCAGAAGGAACCGAGGACCCACTGCACCAGTGTACAGTCTGACAGTGGGTCTAAGGGTTTCATCCTGACACCTAATGTCAGTCAGAGCTGTTGTCCTGTAGAGGTCACTGACCCACCACCACTGGTCATGAATAATGTCACAGACAGCAGAACGTTCTCCACGGCTTCTCCAGATCCTTCCACTGTCACATGTGCTCAGGATGAACCTGCTCTCATCTGTGAAGAGCACAGTGCCCAGTGGAGGAGATGCCAATTCTGGTGGAGCTCTACAGTGCTGGGCAGTGAGCACAGGGGCCACCAGAGGACCATCAGGCCACATTATTATTATTAATCCTTTATTTATAATAATAATGTGGCCTGACGTCCTCTGGTAGCCACACATTTATTTATTGACTGTTTTCTGTATAGCAACAGATAATCTGCAGAAAGTCCACGCAGTGATCACCCAGGTCAGCCAATGACACCGTCAGGACACACCCCCTTCATTTGCACATCGGTGGCAGAAATCAATCAATAAATAAATGTGGCAATAAATAAAAGAGGTAAAAATAATTAAATAAAGCCTAAATAAATTAAAGCACAAATGAAAAAACATAGAAACAAATACAGAAAGGGAATAATTATAGGCCTTTATTTATTTATTTTAACCAAAACGTACTTCTTCATTAAAAAAATAAATAAATTAATTAAAAAAAATATCAGCATTTGTTCCCCCTTTTAAATAGTTATTTGTCAAAGAGAGGATTTATATATTAATTTATTTATTAAATGATTTGGCAGTTTTGGTCCTCCATAAAACATACGAAAAACAACCTCTGCTATCTAACTGACCAGATCAATAATCCCAAAAAATTATTAAACTTGATGCTATACTCAAAAAGTGTTCCTTTTCTAATAATTTAATACATTTGTGTCATTTATTTACTTAGTTTTTTGAGTATGAATCTGACATATAAATATATTTATTTCACTTAAATATTTACCATTTACTTAACTGTGTGTGCATGCTGCATTTTAACATAAATTCTGCAGAGGTGAGGGGGCGGAGTTACATCCAGCAGCAGACAGGTGAGAGGGGGCGGAGTTACATCCAGCAGCAAGCAGGTGAGGGGGCGGAGTTATGTCCAACACCAGATGGTGAGTTGATTACAATGCACATGGAACACACATCTCAAACTTCTTTGGTGATCCTGGGGGACTGACAGTGGAAGGCGGATATTTACACATACCAGACACGAGCAGGGAACAGAGGCTGAGCTGAGCTAAATATCCCCTGTCCAGGCGATCACTGCGGGGACAAGCTGCTATTATACAGTCCATTATACAGTCCACAGCACGGCACAGAGCAGCCATCAGGACAGGTCCTTAAGGGAGAGACTAACAGTCAAGTAAAAGTTAAAAACACAGAAACAAACACATAGAAACAAGAAAACACAGGACAATGGCCTTTCAGAAGAGTGTTGTTGGAAGAAATAGAACACAGAGTCAGAATATTTTGCAGTTGGATTATTTATATAAAAGACTAGCGAACACAAAACAATTCCCATGAATCCCCAAGTTTTTAAAACTCTAGAATCTAGAATATATTCCAAAATGCAAAATGAAGCCAGTGATACTGTTCAAAACTGTCCTAATGTCTACAAGAGAAGACTTAAAAAACAGAATATAATATTAAGATGTAATCCTACTACATACATTCAAAACATGAAAATTTATAATTATAATCATTATGATAAATCATACATTTCACATTTATTTCAAAATTATTTCAGGAGCATCAGATAAACAATGTTTCAACTAAAAGAGATGTACAATATCTTTTAATTATTGTATTACAAGAGATTTGTTTGGCGTCATTTAAACTGGACATTTCACTACAAAACATTGCAGAGGAGTATTCTTGAAATGTGTTGTCAAATAAATTTACATAAAAAATAAAACTACAGATTACCATATAAGCACTACATTGTATTCAGACACAGTTTAGACCAGTGGTTCTCAAAGTGTGGTACATGTACCAGTGGTGGTATGCAGAGTTCTTCTGGTGAACTCGGGACTCTTTTGCAGGTCAAGTCCTGATTTAGTTTCATTCGCAGGAGCCAGTTTTATTCCTGTCCCTTCATTATAAAACTAGCCCTGGTTTTGCCCTGGGGTACCCCTGGCTTAGCCCTGGTTTAGCCCTGGTTTAGTCCTGGTTTAGTCTTAGTTTAGTCCTGGTTTATTCCTAGTTTAGACCTGGTTCAGACCTGGAATAGTTCTGGATTCCTTCTGGTTTTGTCCTTATTTAATAATGCATTTTTCTGGGATAATTCCCATTTTGTTGCTCAGGTTAGACCTGGCTTAGTCCTTTAGGCTTATTTTAGTACAATACAGATGGTAAAGTAAAATATTTTCTGAGGTGGTACTTGGTGTGAAAAGACTCACTGGTTTAGACATTAGAGTCCAAGAGTCCAACTTTTTCACATGGTGAGTCCAAGCAGCCACAGTTTAACATGGACTACAAGTTGATAATACATTAGAACATCTCATCGAGCACATCCATGTAGAGGCATGAGAGCTGCTCAGTTGTACATAGTCATCTGAAGCCACTGAAACAAGACATTCAGTCAAATTCATATGAAATATATTTTACAGATGTTTTAAAAAGGCATTTGCAGATCCATCTTAATACAGTACCTGTCGGTAGCTAACTGTTATAGCTCCCATTCCCACCATATCGTATGCCTGGAATTTATCTGCCAAAAGACAAATGTGGACATAAATTATCAGGGTGAAAATGGCAAATAAAATGCAGAGGATTCCTGAACATCTGCAAAACCTGACAGAACTGTTTCTTTCCTCTAATCCAGGGGTGTAGTTAGGGCCATTGTTTGGACACAGTTTAAAGGGTCTATATTCTGCTCTGATTCATATTTCTAAACCAATCTTGGAACAGCAGCATGTTTTACAACCTTTAAAAACATTATGGCTAAAAAAATTGCTTTTTCAAAAATTACTTTACCATTGCCATAAAGTAACAGGTTAATAGACCAGCAGAGGGCAGCAGAGTGCAGAGCTGTTCTGTTATTCTGTACAGAACCATATAAAAAGAGCTTTTTATTTCCTTAGACTTCTAGTGGAATGAGTGGAAACAGAGCTATACACTGTTTCTTTAGATAAATGAATGAGAGCAGACTGGTTGTTGACTGGTCAGTGCTTCCTGGGGTGGGCGGGGGTTCGTTGGAGAAGGAGGGGTTCATGAAATCGAGCATTCTGAGGCCCCAGAAACTCAATGCCAGAATACAGGATTACTCAAACAGGGGTGAATGAAGCAAAACACAACTCCAGGTCTGTTTTTGATGAGGGAACAATAATATAACATGGAAGACAGAGAGTAAAAGTTCATTTTGCATAATATAGCCCTGAAATGTTAAGGAGTTATTAATTTAAGATAAATGATAATATAACAGCTCTTTTAAAATCCACCACACTTTAAAATGATTCAGAATGTGGCCACATTAGTTAGACTGCCTCAAGGCCTACAGTGTTACAGGACACAAAACTCGGTCACATGTTGATGGAACACTGCACTGCACATTGCATTCTAAATTTGGTTTGGTGATTCTTGTTTTTTTGTTTTTTTTGTCATCTTTTGTTAAACAAGACAAATAAAGGCTAACTATCCTGGACATAATCTAAGCTGAGTGGGTCCCACTGGAGTGTCGCTTACGGATCATACTGTCCAGCTTCATCAGGAGGTACAGGAAGCCTGGATAACTGATGGTCAGGTCTGGCTCTGTGTATCTGAGGCCCACCAGCTGCATCACCATGTCATCCACCATGATGCCTGCAGAGCAAAAACTCCAGTCAGCACAAATCTCTACCACACACTCACGCACGCACGCACTCTCACACACACACACACACACACACACACACACACACACACACACACACACACACACACACACAACACACACCCAGAGCAGTCTGTGTCTGCACAGGTCATGTATTGGAGCCTTAGGGGTGTTTCCAAAGTTAATCAGAGATGTGCTGGCTCCCCCTTCTGTGGCTACTGCTGAACACTAAGAACATCTCTTATGGACATTTTTAATAAGTGAATGACTGTCTCACCAGCTGCCTTCAGAGCCGGGGCCACCTCCTGATAGTCCAGCCGTTGACTTTGGTTCTTGTCAAACACCAGAAAGATATCCTATGCACACACAAGCAATCTTAATGCAAGAAAATGTGTGAAACTATGTGTGTAAAGAAGAATTTAAAATTTCATAACAGAGTCCTTCAGATGACGCGACAAAACGTCTTTGAAAATAAACTTTGTCTAGATGACCTTTCTTGTGTAACATTTTTAGTGTATTAGACAACAGAATAATTTAGTGAGGGTGTATGACTTACTGTCCACCTCCGGATCTTGTCCCACAGGTCCTGGAACTCAGGCCAGTTCAGCTTAGCCATTCCTTGTGCCTGAGGAAGACTTGGGTCAGGGGCAATAAGACCTTAGTGTCCACAGGAGGTGAGTTTTTATATTGACAACCTGATCTCCTTACATCTATTAGTTTGTTTTGGGAGCTAACAAAACGAAACTCTTTTGTAGAGTTGATATCATCTGACCCCATCTTCAATATAACAGCAGTAAAACCATGCTATGTATGAAGGTGTATTACATATATTTTACAATCAGTGTTCTTAAAAACTGAAATGTCCTTCTGGTCTTGTTTTTGCCTTCTCAGTAGAAAGATCATTGTCCAGTCACTAATAATGCCTGTTTTGGACTATGATGACATATATATAAATACACTGCTCAAAAAAATAAAGGGAACACTTAAACAACACAATGTAACTCCAAGTCTATCACACTTGTGTGAAATCAAACTGTCCACTTAGGAAGCAACACTGATTGACATCAGTTTCACTGCTGCTGTGCAAATGGAACAGACAACAGGTGGAAATTATAGGCAATTAGCAAGACACCTCCAATAAAGGAGTGGTTCTGCAGGAGGTGACCACAGACCACTTCTCAGTTCCTATGCTTTCTGGCTGATGTTTTGGTCACTTTTGAATGCTGGCGGTGCTTTCACTCTAGTGGTAGCATGAGACGGAGTCTACAACCCACACAAGTGGCTCAGGTAGTGCAGCTCATCCAGGATGGCACATCAATGTGAGCTGTGTCAAGAAGGTTTGCTGTGTCTGTCAGCGTAGTGTCCAGAGCATGGAGGCGCTACCAGGAGACAGGCCAGTACATCAGGAGACGTGGAGGAGGCAGTAGGAGGGCAACAACCCAGCAGCAGGACCGCTACCTCCTCCTCTGTGCAAGGAGGAACAGGAGGAGCACTGCCAGAGCCCTGCAAAATGACCTCCAGCAGGCCACAAATGTGCATGTGTCTGCTCAAACGGTTAGAAACAGACTCCATGAGGGTGGTATGAGGGCCTGACATCCACAGGTGGGGGTTGTGTTTACAGCTCAACACCGTGCAGGATGTTTGGCATTTGCCAGAGAACACCAAGATTGGCAAATTCACCACTGGCGCCCTGTGCTCTTCACAGATGAAAGCAGGTTCACACTGAGCACATGTGACAGACGTGACAGAGTCTGGAGACGCCGTGGAGAACGTTCTGCTGCTGCAACATCCTCCAGCATGACCGGTTTGGCAGTGGGTCAGTAATGGTGTGGGGTGGCATTTCTTTGGGGGGCCGCACAGCCCTCCATGTGCTCACCAGAGGTAGCCTGACTGCCATTAGCTACTGAGATGAGATCCTCAGACTCCTTGTGAGACCATATGCTGGTGCGGTTGGCCCTGGGTTCCTCCTAATGCAAGACAATGCTAGACCTCATGTGGCTGGAGTGTGTCAGCAGTTCCTGCAAGACCAAGGCATTGATGCTATGGACTGGCCCCGCCCGTTCCCCAGACCTGAATCCAACTGAGCACATCTGGGACATCATGTCTCGTTCCATTCACCAACGCTGTGTGCGATGCTGTTTTTGAGTTTTTTCAATTATTTATATGTATGCCACTTGATTCTGCATCACAGCGCTCTGCGTTTCTTAACTGGTGACAGGTATCTCCCTCACCATTGTATGTTATATAAAAAATGGGGGTTGGACCACTCTCACAGTTCATAGGGAACAATATTGTCTTTTGTTTCTTTACAAAGCACTTAGTGGAAAGCTTCCCCTGTATCTAACCTCACTCTTTAATTTTAGTAGTAGACATTATCAGACATGCTCACAGATGCACATTAGATTATCTGTTCCAAGCACTAATTCTGAGCTAGGAAAGACTGCCTTTTGTTTTTATGCTCCAGACATATGGAATAAGATCAAGGATACACTTAAATTTTCTCAATTTGTCCCCATACTAAATTTCAGAGTACAGCTTGAAGCTGTATTACATATAAGTGCATAACGTGTATTTTTATATATTTCAGGTATTTTACCTATGTCTGTGACTTTATTTTGTAACAAGACGCCCATGCAAATGAGAGCTCGCTCTCAAGGGCCTTCCCAGTCTCAATAAAAGATAAATAAAAATAAAAAATAAAGAATATTATGAGAAAATTAAATCTCATAAAACTGAAATTCTTACACATACAGTGACATATATTCTTTCCAAGCCACTGTTCTTTTTATGTCTTGCATAAAGAAGTTTTATATTACACAATCTACTTTTTATTATTAATGTGAAGGTGTGTGTCCAAGGATACGTCCATGAGGACCACCAGACTCTTACAGTGTTCCAGGGCCAGATACTTCTCGCTGCCCGTCAGCACTGTGTTCACAGAAGACACAAACAAAAACCTAGTGGATTAGGTGATCATTGGTAAAAGTTCACAAGATGCATGAAGGAATGAGAGCACCAAATAGTTTCAGCCTATGATTTTTTGTTGAAAATAATAGCACAAGAGATGGGGGCTGCTGAGCCCTGTACTGACCTCCTCCCTGAATGGCCTCCTTCAGGAGTCTGTAGAGATGCAGTGGTTTGCAGAAGCCCTTCTGGAGGCACACAGAATGATTACTATCCACAGGGTTTGACTTCATGTTATGAAATGTAAATAACTATTCTGAATAAGCTTTAGTAGTTTCGAGCAGGGATCTCTAACCTTGTCAGAGTGTTTCTCAAAAAGACGCCTGGTGGATTTTGGAGAAGGCAGAGCAGTCTGATGTGGATATGAAGGCTACAGAAGAGTAAAAACACAGCTATAGTACTCATAATGTCTAAGTGCATCAAATTCAAATACAAATACGTATGCTGAGGATAAAAAGGTGTGAAGAGAACTTGCAGATTACAATCTGAGCACAGGCCATTTCATTCTGTGATGGGCAACTGGTAGTTTTATGTGTCCAAACTATTCAACAAATGTATGTATAATTCCATTTCTGTAATATACATATACCATGTAATGATATTTTGTAATTGAGCCCATGTCAGATGTTCAAAGACCGCTCTTGTTAAGGTCATGTGATCTCAGTAACTGTGCTGTTGGTGTAATGTAGGCCTTATGAACCTACCTCCTTCACTGAAGGGATGTCCTGAGTGGCTGGTTTGTGAGCAGGACTGAAAAACAAGTATAACATCATTCCTCCTTCTGTACTGACATTGAACTTTTACTGAAAACTGATAAACTGGATGAACAATAAATCAACAACAAAAGCTGTGATTTCTGGCTAATGTAAGACTTTCTATGATAACAGCGAAAAGCACACAGCCTTCCATTGAAAAGATAAGACACTTTTTGATCTTCTATTGTTTTAACATGTGGGCCAAACCTGAAGCTATGGAGAAAATGGAACGAGCTATGGTGAACTGGAACAAGAACCAACTTGAATAAAAGCTCACTGAAAACAGAAGTGTGGAATTCATTAGTCTTAATCTTAATCCTCTGTGCTGACACGAGTATTGAGTGGGTGGTGTGTTTCAGAAGCCAGTTGTGGTACATTTGTAACCTGTCTCGTCTTATCTGCAGCGTAGTCTGCACTTACACGGAAGCATTGCTCTGCTCTGTCAGCACACGCAGCAAGAACGCCCCCTGCTGGTTGGCCTCAGAGGTGGCAGGGATGATGATGTAGCGTCCCGGGGGCAGCGTGTCCCGCAGCACCACTTCCCGCCGAGAGGAGTACTGGGGGCTGCTTCGGAGGGGCTTGGTCTTGCTCAGGTCAGTAGGGGACAGGTAGGTGTCCTGAGGGTGGGCCTGAGACAGGACAGCACATTACTACAGCTTTTTATCAAATAATGTTTAGGAGTTCAGAGTGTCAGTACCTGGTACACGTGCAGAGCGATGAACAAGTTAAGTCCACGGAGCCTCTGGTGCTTTTGCATCAGAGACAACACAAAGGGGCAGCCTCTGGGAGACGCTGAAGAGGTGTCCAACTCTGAGAGGACCATGAGGAACTGGGGGTTCTGCCAGAACAAACCTAAAACAACAACACATGCACTCTGATGCCTGCGCCAACCCTTATGGGGTCACAAGTTTGTTTTTTCTTGTTAGCGTATGTCTAAGGCAAAATGGAGCGTGTTTTAAACAAGCTTACTAAATTTCACATTTGCAGACGTAGTGACAGTTACACAGGCAAAGACAACACCAATAAGCCAGACAAAGGCTATTGGCACATTCTTTCATGAAGAATTTATTTACAATTATCCAGAAAAGTAAAGAAAGCTTAAGTGGTATCAACAATTAGCATTAGCTAACTACCGAGGACAGCAGATATACAGACTAGTATTAAGTTCTGTGAGACTGAAAATGTCTCAAATTAATTATAATACAGCACAAACCTATAGTTGATATATTTACTGCTGATTTTGACTCAGAGTGAGATCAATGATGATGCTTTCTTAATAAAAACTAGTGGTGGGACTCGATAAAAAAGTTAATCTAATTAATTGCAGGCTTTGTAATTAATTAATCGCGATTAATCACATTTTTATAAATAATATTTATATGTCATAAATAAAATATAAGAGCTTATTTGAATGTTCTTTCAGATTTTAACTTTATTTCAAACTAACACGGCGTTCAACCAGGGCAGGATTTAGCGACCTCTGCCTCTCTCCTCCTCTGTGCTCCCCGTGTGACCTCCGCGTGGTTCTGTCCCCTCTGTCCTTTGCATCTGAACCTAACAGACTGCTGTCCTGTGTGTGTGTGTGTGTGTGTCAGTGCAGTCAGTCAGCTGTGAGAACGATCAGAGAGACGATGAGCGGCGACTTGAAGCAGTGTGTTCAAAAGTGAAAGAAAAGTGAAGCCGTGCACAGGTTGCACAGAGGCGGCCGACCTCGACCCCAGTTACCTGTAGTGCAGTCTGTGGCACATTTTCCAACTGTTCACAGCTGAAATCCACTCTTATTTGATGTTCTGTCTGTGTGGATGTCCAACCCTGTTTACTGTGCGCTAGAAACTAGGTCACTGAAAAAAGTTCCGTGTTGTCATAGACAAGTGCGATTAATTGCGTTAATTTTTTTAACGCGTTAATTTTTCTGTAATTAATTAATCGCAATTAACGCGTTAAAGTCCCAGCCCTAATAAAAACATAATCATTTGCGTAAATAGAGATGTCTAAGCATCTGTATGAAACGTAGTCAAGAAGTCGTTGTTGTTTATTTATGTTTTGATTTTTGGGCTCTGCTATTTTAGGCCACTTACAACCATGACCAGAAGTATTACATCACGGCTTCCGGTTGAAAATGCAGAAGTGTGAAAAAGGTCTATTATCTGTATAGAATATTAAGTATATTTCTTGCCAGGCCTTACAGTACATCCTGTACACCAGAGCATAGACTGCACAGGTTAACTTGTCTTACCTGTGTGGGCGGGGCCTCCTGCTGAGATACATGGTACCCAGTCCCCATGGTGCATTATACAGCACCATGGCCGAACCCTGGAGGCTGATTGGCTGAGAGTCTCAGTCAGGTGACACACCTCCATCAGCTCAAAGTTCTGCCTGAAGTCTGACACGGCCATCCTAAAGACAGAGGGACAGGTCATGGTCCAAAAGGAACATCTGGATCACAGCATGGATCCAGATTTTTTTTTTTTTTGTGAAACTGGATTGCAGAATAATAACTGTCTATAGCCCTGGTATAGACAGAGCCCCGTCCACAGTGGTGTGTGAGGTGCATGTACACACCAGAACTCGCCGTCCTCGCTGTTGACTCGGCCGAGCCTCTGCTGCTCCTTGGGGCTTACTGTGCTCCACTCTGGGCTGAGGACACACAATGTCTACACGTCAACAAATTTAAAATACTCTTAACATGCTCTGCCTTTACTGACACAAATGACAGAACTTATTAAATAAAGAAATTGCATGAACCTTTGGAAGTCGCTCCAGGGCCCCTCCCACTCTGTGTTGCCCCAGGGGTTAAGGAGCCGCACCAAATCTATAGGTCCATGAGTTGTCATCACCTATAGAATCAGAAGAGCACCTGGTGAATGATACTTTCACCATCATCATCATCATTTTCTGTGCTGAAGAATATTCCACACAGCATTGTACAGAATCACAAAAATGATCAGCTGGAGTTCCCCTCTGCTTCCATTCTATTTATTACTTTACTACCACTTTATTATACAATAAAAAACATGACAAATCCGGATCCGCTTTGGCCTTTGGACTGTAGATCCTCTTTATTAACAGAAGTGAAGAGCGTTGGGCATATTGGCAGACCTCTGTGGACCTTGCAGACACTGAAATGCTACTTTATGTAGGTGTGTGGTTCTCGCAGGCAGCCCCATCTCCATCCTAACATTTACTGTCTAATGAACTAACACAAAACACCATGGAACACTTGTCTTGTTTACTTAATCTGAGATGTGTCAGAAGCTCCTCACAAGAAAACCAAGGATGATGAAGACCTTGTACAGTACATTTGTTTATACAGTTGGCGTTTGTAAATGTGTATAACTGTGTTCATTTGGGTTCTAACATTATTACACAAAGGTCTGGAAAGTGGAATTTTCTTGCTATGCCATTATCACCTTTTATCCTCTCTATCCCCTCAAATAAAACAAAGGGAGATAAAACTCAAAGGTCTCCTCATTTGGGACCACTCCCAACCATTATTCAGCTCTGTCTTCAGTCTTCATATTATCCGCCAATATAGCCTATTAGAAAATACAAAAATTTGGCCGATATCAGCCGATATAAACCGGGGCCTGCTGGTGTTTCCAAACAGTTTGGCTTTTACACTGCAGTTCATAGGAAACAGCCCAGATCGCCTTCTCATGGCCTGAAAAGCTGAAAAAGGCAATAAAATATATTTTGCTAATTTCTCTGCCATAAAAACAACAAATAACAAAAAATTTGTTAAAGCTAAATAAAATAAAGAAATATAATACATATAATACATAATAATACTCCCCACACCAATACCCACTACAACTGACATAGCAGTCAGCATTAAGCAGCTTTCTACAACATTTTAAAAAGATGTTTAGTCTAATAAAGTGGCCTGGGGTGTAAACGCCATATTCATGTAAAAAAGAGCAGAAAGAAAAATGCTTTAAAATACTTTTTCCTAATGTATAACTGTATTGGCCAATGTATTGGATATCGGAATTTTTTTGTTACCTAATATCGGTTTCGGCATCAACCTCAAAAAATCTATATCGGTTGGGCTCTAGTCTTCAGTTGTTGCAGCTTCAGTTTTCGTTCTGTCCACTTGTTTCTGTTGTTTCTTGTCTCAGCTCTGCCTAAAGACCAACACACTGATGGTCTTTTGTGAATTCTTTATAAAGTATTACTTCTACAAATTCCTTTTAAAACAACACAGTGCTTTCATTTTGACTTCTGAATAGTCCTCTGGTGTACTAATTTTTCCTGTGAAATTCCACTACAGATTCACTTTTGACATTTTAAAGTGCCTTTAGTTCTTGAGAAAGCAGCCCCCTCAGCTCCTCTGTGGCTTTATAGCAGAGCCGTCATCAGCTCGAGACAAGCATGAGCAGCTCCTGTTTGTTGAAAAAATACCTAATTTGCCAGTATGTCTTGTTTTGTCACACTTCAATCACCAAAGCCACCACACAACACCAAACAAGAGACAATGGCAGAATACTGTAAGCCATTTGGCACTGGCAGAGTTTTTCATGGGCACAAACCACACATTCAGCTTTGCTGCTCATTCCACAAATGCAAGTTCATTACACATATACACAGATAAGATAAAGATAAACAGACAGGCTTTCTAACTGTATATTTGCCATGAGGTATTGTTACAACAAAGAAATAATTTACCAAACACAAACTGTGTTACTTTTATGCTAAGTTGAGTGTCTTCTTCACTGCCATAAGGACACTAAACATTAAGTCCTGATATAAAGGATAGTCTGCACTGTCTCTGAATGTATCTGTCTGTTAATATTGCCAGTATTATTTGTCTGTAAGAATTATTAATATTGCCAGTTTTTTTGTATTTCTGACACAGATGTTGTGAGCTATGTTTTGCTATACTGAATGTAAATTCCACCAACTTCTTGTGTGCCCACTAATAAAAGATTCAGAAAGATAGGTATAAAAGGCACACCTATTACACATACTGTAGGAAGAAAGAAAAATAATCACTGAGATTTATAAATAGAATTCAGAAAGTGAGTATAATAAATACACAATAACAGGTCTTATCACTTAATAAAATATTTGTTCAGTGCAATCTTTAAACTGTCTTTCATGTGCCAGATTGGCCTGATTTACTGTGTTGCGCCATACTGTGGTGCAGAGTAAATGGCTGTACAGACAGTACCTTCTCCACTGCAGTCAGAGAATAAGCATGTCGGAACATGATTCCCAGTGGATTCTTCTGCTCTAAAGGGCCCTGGACAACACAAAAACAGCACAGAGACAAACATGACTCGCACAGAAAAGCTGGTATATAACATGTTCCTGCATGTATCAGCATTAATAATGTTTATCTTTTGATTGTACCTGGCAGTTGGCACAGTTGATGAGCGCTCCTTTGACAAGCAGGAACTGGATGAAGCTAAGCAGGTCTCTGGGCAGTCTGTTGATGGTCAGCACCTCAGCCACTCCGCCGGTCATGTCCACCATGGCCTCATGGGGATAGCCCATATCCAGAGCTCTGTATCCGCCTTTCAGCCTGCACAGTCCAAATATTTACATATGTATGTGAGAGCCATATATGAGAAATATAAATTAAACACTATCGGATGGTCTCTGCTGGTGTTGGGCCAAGTTATACATTATATGTAATAATAATAGTAAGCAGCGTTTGAAGGAGATAAGATTTTGCAGCAATGTTGCTCTGTCTGCCTCCAAGCCTGCCTTCCATTTCACTGCAATACTAAATAAATGTTATAGTTCTATTATAGTTATATTATTTTGATATATATTATAGGGTATGAATGAGCGAGGACAGTTATTGTGTGACTCTTTTGTGCATCAATGTAAATAGTTTTGTTAACAGCTAACACAGACTGACACACGTCAGTATTAATGAAAAGGTTATTGACTCACTTGGCGTAGGCCTTCTCCAGCAGCGAGCTCCAAAACTCATGCCTCTCTGGAGAGCTCAGGTAGATGAGATTGTTGTTTTGTGTAGGCAGCAGGTCATCGATCCGCACCTCTTCCCACTCCCCGTACTGCCAGAACTACCAAAACATTGCCACATCATTATACACACCACTCTCTGTGCGCTCTCACTTGGCACAAAACACTGGAGTAAGTTACCCCCTGTGATGCATGTGCTTTTATTTCACATGTATTAATTAGTATCAATACTTTATTCAAGTACTTTACACTCAAATGAGTATTGATTTATCAGTACCACAGTATCGATACTCCCATCACTAGTGAGGTACTATTTTTAAAATAAATATTCAAACAGAAAATCCACAAATTTTGATAATTTTTTTTGTCATCTAATGGGTTTATGACGACACCATAATAATCTTGTGGCTTAATGCTGAGTTTACTGACAGCAATCACACCTGTTTGTTTGACTAATATCACCACTTTATGATGCAATAGTGAAGAAATAACTTTACTTTAGATCATTTGTACTGACAAGACTTTGAACTTTGTGTCAGTTTTTCTTTCATGTGGAGTAACTGCAGAGCTATTAGCCACAAACCACACCAGGACATCTGCATTTAGAATCTTTAGCAGCAGATTCTACCACAGAATTCTGACCTGCCTCCAGCTCAGTTTTGTTTTACATTTAGTTACATACACACATATTCAGTTCATCTAAGTTCATATTGTTTATAGCCCATTTGAATACTGATTTCATATTTTGTTTATTTTCATTGATCCTTGTTTGTTTCTTTGAAAAGATCTGAGAAGCAGTGGCTCAGGGCGGGCCAGGAACCAGTCAGAGATGGCCTGAATATGGACCACATCCTGTTGGAGGGAGATTTGGGTTTAGCAGGCTTTGTTTGTCCCTTAGTTTAATTTGGTTTCACCCTATGTGTTTTGTCATTTTCTGTTGGTATGGCCCAGGTGCTATTTAAGTTGCCCTCATGTCCCAGTTTGTTACGTCAGTTTTGTTGTGTTAGTTTAATTGTGACATTCTGCTCCTTGTCAAGTTTTGTTACTTTGACTTCTTTTAGGCCTGTATATTGTTAAATAAAGCCTATTTTTGTGATTCATGACCTTTGTGCTGGTGATTCATTGCTTGGTAACACCCCTCTTGAATTCTATGACATCATGTGACCTATAGCAAACAGTTTCATTTCAGATGTTCATTGTAAAGGCGCACAGTAGTAAGAATAAAAGAGTTTCTGGGTGTTGAACACTGAGGCATCACCATTCGCTCACTAAAAGAGCTCGAGTCCAGTAAACCATAAAGCATTTTCCCCCCTGAGAGCTATTTTAACAAAATAATATTGGCAGATAGCTACTCATGCTTTGTAACATTGATTTATTCCTCTCCATAGGAGTCACAGTTACAGGAGCCTATCCCGGTAACTATGGGCCTCAGGCGGGGTGCACTCTGGACAGTAGCCAGGTTTCTTTTGGCACTTTCAACCATAAGAAAAAATCATTTTGTTCTCCCAAGCATTTATCTGGACATTTACAAAATGTTGATGTCCACAACTCACATTTGAGATTAAAACAAATTAATAAAGCCTTTGGGGAGCTACTTGGAAAGTGGTTGAGAGCTACTGGTAGCTCCCGAGCTACTGGTTGGAGTCCCCTGGTCTAGACCAGTGTTTCCCAACCTGGGGTACAGGGAACCTTGGGGTACGACAGCACTTTACAGGGTGTACTTGGGATAATTTCAAAATTTATTTCCAAGATGATAAGAGAATATTTGCCATCTTTCATACTGACCTATTTAAATTTATGAAAGAAACTCTCAAGTGTTGCATTGACTGATGAAAAGGAGGTGTAACTGCTAAACAATATCATATTTAGTCACTTACTTTGAGATTTAAATTATTATTATTATTTTCTTTGTTATTGTAATTGTTTATTTTTTTTAAGTTTAAAGGTACTGTAAGCGGCATGCACTCATACTGGTTTGAAAATGGTACTGCAGTCTAAATCAAAACAAAGTCTTTCCACTTTTCTGATTGGACGATCAGCAGTGCAGTTTTAGAACCAATACAAAAAATGTGAACAAAAAATATATATACTGATCATAGCACCCTTAAGATTACTATTATTTTATTTAAGTGAACTTTGAATATTAAATGTATAGTAAAATATGTAAATATTTATATTTTAAGTTTATTTTAAAGGACAGCAGATAATTATTTATTTATTTTTATCTTGAATTTGTACCATAAACACAGATGTTTTATATGACCAATGTGTATGAGTGAGGGGGTACTCATGGTAGCCTCTGACAAAAAGCCCAGGGACACAAAAGGTTGGGAACCACTGGTCTAGACATTAAAATATGCTCAGAGCTATAAACGATCAAACACATCTCTCTTGTCTCACACATGTCCAGAGGCAGTGTGGCCAGCACAGAGGGACACTGCTACTCAGAACCAAAACACCATCATCATCATCATCACTCACCCTGAAGGTGAAGGAGCCGTTGTACTTGTCCTGGAAGCCCTGTCCTGGAGGAACCACCTTCTCAAAGAGAGCGTGATGCAATGATAGAGAGGCGATGGCTGACAGCAGCCAGCAGTCATCTGAGGAGCACAGCAGAGACAGAGTCAGCACTGCCAACCCTTCAAGACCCAAGCCTTGGTGTCTCTTTCCTATATGTTTTTAGAAACAGCGGGACCCCTACAACAGGGGACTCTAACCTGTAGCTGGGGAGCTACCAGTAGCTCTCAGCCACTGTCCAAGTAGCTCCCCAAAGGCTTTATTAATCGCTTTAAGCTTGATTAGTCAAATTTGATTCATTACTTGGCAAACCAACTTGTGCAAGTACCCAGTCAAATTCATAGGTGGCTGCCCCCTTCTGGCACAAAATTATTATTTGCCAATTTCTTGTCAATCAAGCTGTTGCTTGATGAGTAAGTAGCGAAATGAGATCAACTACATTATTTGCAGATTAGGAGTTTCACAAATGTAAGCAAAAAGTGTACCAGTTGCTGCATACACACAGACAAAATGCACAATGCAACAAAATATTTTTGTTTTAATCTGAAATGTGAGTTGTGGACACCAACATTTTGTAAATGTTCAGGAAAATGTAAGGGAGAACAAAATGATTTTTTCTTTTGGTTGAAAGCGCCAAAAGAAACCCATACCCAAAAGGCCCATAGTTACTGGGATAGAGTCCTGTAACTGTGATTCCTATGGAGATGAATAAATAAATGTTACAAAGCATGAGTAACTATCTGCCAATTTTATTTTGTTAAAAAATGGTTGGAGACCCCTGCCCTACAATATATTTAAAAAATGTACTTAAAGAAGTTTTGGGGGAAAAACATTTTGAACATAATTCTGCAATATAACAGTGTAACTAAACCACAGAAAATCATAGTTCTAGATAGTTTCTCTGAAATCTAAAGCTAAAACTAATGCTGTTCTCGTTCTCAGTGGGCCCAGATTCAGTCTCAGTTAACTCTTCACAGAGCAGTTACAGTGGAAAGCAAAAATATGTAGCCCCTTAGCATTTTTCCTTTATTGTTGTCTTACAACCTGGAATTTAAATGGATCATTGAGAGGTTCATGTCAGTCACTTTACATCACATGATGACAACTATGAAAATGCAAAAAAAAAAAAAAAAAATTATTGTGAAGCAAATTGAAAATATGACAGAAAAACAGAAAACTTGAGCGTACAGAAATATGTACCCCCTCAAGTTAGTCCTCTGTAGAACGACCTTCTGAAGGACTTTCAGCTCCAACTTTTCTAGGATAAGTGTTTATGAGCTTGGTTCATAAAATCACTGGGATCTGTGCTCATTCTTCATCTAAAAACAGCTCAAGCTCCTTCAGGTTGGATGCAATGTTCAGCACAGTTTGAGTCGTTTTCTTCAAAAACTGTCCTGTGTTTAGCTCCATCCTTCATTCCTTCAGGTGAGAAGATTCCCAGTCCTTACCAATGACAAATATCCCCACAGCAGGACACTGCCATCACCAGCTGGAGCTCTGCAGATCTTTCAGGGTCACCTTTGGTCTTATTGTTGCCTCTCTGATGAATGCACTCCTTGCCCGGTTTGTGAGTTTTAGATGGTCCTCTTTTGGCAGGTTTGGTGTGGTTCTATCTCTTTTACATGTTATAATGATGAATTAAATTGTGTTTTGTGGCATAATGACAGTTGAATTACAGTCAGGCCAACCTTATCTAACTATTTCTGTGACTTCTAGGGTGAGTAACACCGGGTCTCATTTAGGGGCCTCTTTAAAAAGGGGGTACATACTTTTGCACACTCAAGTTTTCTGTTTTTCTGTCATATTTCTAATTTGCTTCACAATACTTTTTTTTTTCATTTTCATAGTTGTCATCATGTGATGTAAAGTGACTGACATGAACCTCTCAATGATACATTTAAATTCCAGGTTGTAAGGCAACAATAAAGTAAAAATTCTAAGGGGGGTACATACTTTTGCTTGCCACTGTATGTATGAAGTTGTCTTTAGACATCAACAGCTCCTTAACAATCATTTTGGACTATAGACCTGGCTTTAGGGAAGAAAAAAGGGAACTTAGTGATTAGTGCAGCCCATTTGCCTGGCTCAGATAAATGTGGGGAGGCAGTAGGGCATCCAGAGTAACACCCACGGCAAAGTACCAATGATTCACTGTGGAGATGATGGTGAAACATATCACCTCTCGTTAACAGCCCTCCTACTTAAACGTTTTTCAGTAAATGGCTTTCAATGAAAAAAGTTTGGACACCCCTGCACTAGAGGATAGAGAAAACTGAAACTGAAAAAAGCCAAAATGTGATGTCCTCACAAGGATGCAAGATCATTTAAATACACAGAACTGCTTCATCTGAGTGAGGCCAGCTCTGCCTTTGACATACAACTAAAAAAGGGATGCACTGGGATAGATTCCTTACCTGGGACCTATACCCTTGCTTTGTGTGTGAGGTGGTGAGCAGCTACATGGCTGTGGAGGTGGGAGGAACAGGACTGTGGGTTAGGTCTGAATGTGCTGAGTTTACTTACTGAGCTTTCCCTGGCGGATGTCCAGACGGGACGCTCCATTGACTGTGAACTGAGGAGACGCAGAGAGTTCCTACAGCAGCAGAGCAGAGGGAGGACAGGACAGGAAATCAACAGAAGACTAATGACAGTGAGAGGTCAGGTCCATTTTCAGGTCCAACAGTGAATAATCTGTCCAGAGCTCCATCACTGTAATGTGATTACAGTGAGGCCCATGGGCATAGGCATAGTTTGACATTTGGTCTGGGGGGGGGGGGGGGGCAGATTTTTTTTTAAACCAACACTTTCTGTAAGTAGGCATATTCTTACAGACCATGGGTTCTCAAGCAATGGGTTCTTATCTTTATAAGAATGAGTGAAGCTTATTATCAGAGCTACTCTTTAATCTGTAAATCACGTGAATTAAGTCAAACCGAGGCGGTTTCCACGGTGCGTCTCTGGGGAAATTCTCTGTGCCCTGACCTGCTGTGAAAGGGCCAAAGCCTGGCTCCGGGCCACGGCAGATTTAGCGTGTGCCTTGCTATGTGCTTCAACAATTTTGGGAGAATGCGCCTCCAGCCTCCAAAACGCACCACAGCTCACCTGGCTTGAGAGCTAAAACCAGCACTGACGCTGCTGTAGAGTATTTATGCCTTGACAATGCCGCAACCTGAGGCACTGAAGTAATCGCGTGAGAACTGGACAGGGGAGAGGGTCGCTCCTCATCCGCGCGCGCGGACTTGTGCCAGGAGTTGGCCTTCAGCCGCATCTGTTTTTTTGTCTGATTCTTCTTGTGCTAAAACTATCTGGATGTTAGCTGCTGTAGGCTAATTAAATATCCACCTTTATTGTGAGAATACAGATACTGTATATCGTATTTGTTGTTGGTGTAACATTATACAGTTAAAACAGCCCAGTGCCTAAAGACACGGAGTATTCTAACCAAGGATTATAAATAGCCTATGCTGTCAGCGTTCTTATGCGTCATTATTCTTACAATAAAATTTTTACTCTGTGTTGATTTATTATTGTAACATTTGACGAACTCTGAGATGAATGAATTGATGCACACTGCCACTGCCACCCCTCAAATTCAGCCAATGCCCGTGGGTAAAGTCAACCACACAGGACCTGTCTGACTGGATTGTGCATGTGAAGCTGATAAACTGTTTGCTCAAGTCAAGACAAAAACACACAATACACCAGTAAAGCTGTCCTAGAACAGTCCTTTCTGCCAAAGAGCTGCTTATGAGAACAAGCTCTTAAAGAATGACATGACAGCCCACAGGTCAGGGTCAGGGTCAGGGTCAGGGACAGATCCAGGGACAGATCCAGACATAGTGTATTCTGACTGATATTATTTGATGGTTTGTTTGTTCTGGGTCGGTGCCACTAAGAGCTTATTAAGATGTTATAGCACTATTTAACACGCCCTACACGTGGTTAACACTGGTTCCTATGTTTTGTCCCACAAGTAACAAGCCCAGCGGAACAGCCCACTGCAGTAGGCCCATTCTGTCTAGAGAGACAGTGGAGACGGGTCGCGACTCGCGCGAGCAGTCTGTCTTTACCTTGGGCCGCATCCACTTGACGCCGGAGGTCATCTCCAGCTCGCCCAGGGGGAAGTGGTAGTCCACAAACAGGCCATCCCGCCCCACGGTGCCCGGGTCGCCTGCGCTGTCTACCCCTGGGATGGCGCTCAACATGTCCGCGAGCCATCGGCGGGACTGGGAGCCCAGCAGTTCATCTGAGCTCACGAAGTCCAGGTCCTCGTCCTGCGGTACAGAACTGTCCGAGAACACCCTCACAGATTTCCTCCTGACGGGGTCAGGCTCCAGAGCGGAGCGGCTCATCACGGGCCCGGTGTCCTCGGTAAGAGCTGTGATCTGAAGTGAAGTAAGCCTACTGTCAACAGCAGACTGACTGCTCTCTCAGTGCGCTGCTGTGTGACCACTCCCGTCGCTGCTGCTTTGCTTAAAAACAGAGCCTCGCCCGCAGGTGCGCTCTGGAGCTTCCTGGGCTGCCCCCTCACTCTTCACACAAACGGTCTGTTTTCACATGACGTCACAAAATGTAGGGTGAATCTGGGTAATATGGGACACCTAAGATTCGGAGTGATTATTTCCTGTTCTAACAAAATATAGTGCTCAAATCTGTAACCAAAAGTTGGCCTTGCTTGTCATCTGATGACACACATACAATTTTTGTTATAATGTCACCAAAAATGAGCAGACGGGCGGCAGTAGCTCAGTTGGCAGAGCCGCTTGTCTACTAACCAGAAGGTTGGTGGTTCAAACCCCACTCCCACCGTTGCATACTGTCGTTGTGTCCTTGGGCAAGACACTTAACCCACCTTGCCCCCGGTGTGTGTGTGCACACTGGTGTATGAATGTGAGTGTGAATGGCTGAATGGTTCCTTGACGTAAAGCGCTTTGAGTACCCACGGAGGTAGAAAAGCGCTATATAAATGTGACCATTTATATGTGCCAAAGGCTCACAAGCAACTGTGCGAAATGTATGTTTGTGACATGCACAGGAAAAAAATAATTCATCAGTTTAGAGTTTTTATTTTGAAACGTTTTTTGAGTGTCTGACTTTATAATGTTTGATAATGTGAAACGGCTTAATTTGGGTTTTCATTTTTGCATAAAAGGCCATGCAACAGTTACTATGTAGTTATTTTACAGGAATTGTGGGACACTGAAACATGGCACTACAGCCCTGCTATTAGTCACTGCCCAAAGCTATTGGGATTGGGGCCAGCCTCAGTGACCCTTACTGAGAATAATCTGGGGAAAAAAGGGGGAAAAAAGTGGTCTAAACCTGTTAAACCTGTTAAATTGTAGGTTTACCTTCTTTGCTCTAAATGTCACTAGAGAAGCAACGCATCCAACAATGTAGACTTCACTTTGTGTTAGCATTGCATGCATCAGTCCATCAGTCCAAGACCCTCAAAAACATGCAGTGGGTAATGTTGTGATGGGCAATAATGGGTCATTCACAGATTGAATATCAGCAATAAATTTACATTTAATTATTGAACCCAGCAAGAACAAAATAAACAAGAATACATTTTGCTGTTAACATATTACTAAAATTCTCTATTTATTTTAATGGCTAAAGTGCTATTCATAAATGTGTCCCAGATTATCAAACAAGGTGTCCCACATAATCAAATTTATTTAAAAATTTAAATTAAGGCATGAAAAACACAAAGTTATGTAATTTGTTCCCTGTATGTGATATCAGTTGTTTTTGATGATAGAAAACATCTTAAGGATTCCAGAATGGTATAATATGTGTATAGGCTGTTAGAAAGTGATTAGAAAAAGGCTTTTAAGTCAAAATTGCAAAAAGTGTCCCAGATTACCTAAATTCCCCCCTATAGGCCTGTATAATGTTGGGGCATGCAAAAATCTCATTGTTAATATACAGATTTTTTTTGGGTGTGGTTGGATAAAGTGAAATCATAGACCTAGTTCCTCATATACCCCAGCTGATAAGGATCAAAGTTTTTTTTTTTTTTTTTTTTTTTTTCTGGTGGCCTATTTCTTATGAAATACCATCTAACCTATAGAGGAGGAATACTGACTCCTGCCCTCCATCTGAGTTTCTCACATCAGATTCTAGAATGTGAAAGCAGCCAGATGAACTCTTCCAGATTTCATTTGATTTATTTTCCTTTAAATGATTATTCAATTGGATTTTTGGGCTACTTATCATATGGTAAGGTAAGACAAGGTTTCAATTTGTTTTAAAATGTAGGTCTACTGTAGCCTGTCAAATATTGACAGTGGACACTGACAGTGAGTTAAAGCCAGGAGAACAGTGTTTGCAGGTTCCTCTGGTGTTGGAGCCCAATGCAGTTCCTGTGAAATAAAGATAATGTTTCCTGTTAATATGTCTGAATGAGCAATGGACTCATGTAAAGCACACTGAGAAACTTGAGAAGCACAATATAAATCCAATCCATTATTATTCTGTTGTCATGGCGACCATTAACTCCTGAACTGTGTCAGAGTTGTTTAGAGTACCTTTCTAAACAGTGGTTCTTTGTCTGTTCTTAATAGAACCTTTTTACAGAGAGGGTTTTGTTATGAAAGTACCGCTGCCTTTTTCAGTGCTTTGTTTTTTTCATCTTCAGCAATAAATCATGTTTTCCTTTTCTTACATGGAAACACTTAATTTCTGCATCATTGTACCTTTGTTGGGTGATGGTGATGTGCTCTGTATGAATGCACCTGAACAGCGCCTAAGGAGGATGTCTGTTTTACTATTGGCTGTGGAAATAAGGTTCTCCACTGTCTTCTGCGTGCTGTGGCTAAGTCTTCATCTCATTGGTTGACATTTATTTATGAATGTATCCTTGGACTGCTTCCATCTTCTCTTTTACATATACTGTATGTGTAAAAACTAAAAGCACTATGGTCTGTTCTCTCAGGAGATCCTACATATGGACGTTCCCAGGGTCAGGACAGAGTTGGGTAAAACAGCTTTTCAATATGCCGCTCCGTCTTCACTGAATACCTTACAGAAGGACCTGCACCTGCCAGAACTTGTAACTTAGGGGAATTTAAGCATTTTTCTGGGATTTAAAACAGTGTTTCTGCAAGTATCAGCAAGTCTTTCAACAATATTGTTAAAAGAAAAATATTTGATGTTTGGGTAATTTGGTTGCTCGAAGCAAACTTGCTCCGTTGTCTAGTGTAGGCTACAAAAATGGTAAATTATTTAACTATACATATTTGTTTTAACAAATTATATTTTTTAAATTCCTGTTGCAACCAAATGTAATGCTTTTTAATGCAATTTAAGGCCTTAACTTTTGCCAAATAAATTTAATGACTTTTAATGCTTTTTAATGCCCACGGAAACCCTGTAAAACCATTGTAAAGAACTGGGTAAAAATACTTTTGGGATATGTAATGTACGTATGTATGCTTTTGAAATTTGCACTGAATGTTACCGACTTTATTGTATATGAAATTGGTTGTATGTCGTGTTTTATTTGTCTTTGCTGCAGTCTTGGCCGGATCACAATGAGGATGAATACATAACATGTTACAGTTATGATTCTGTTTTTTGGTGTTTTATATTGTTGGTCGGGCCTACTCTCCAAAATGGCAGTAAAACTGACAGCACAATGTCTTCAGTGTCTTCAGTGAGACACAGGGAGGTCTGTTCTGAGGTTAGCTTCCAGATTTGTGATTGAAGGCCTACCTGGTGATGTCAGTTTGATTTGTAGTTTGCTGGTGAGGGGATGGCTGGCTCCAACAACTTTGGCTTTTTCTTTAGCTTCTGTGTCAGTGATATATACAAACAAATTATGACACAAAGCCAAACTGCACTGACACAAGACTGGGGAATATTCCATGAAGCATGCCAACTCAAAATGCTAGACTTATTTGGTTATCCTTATTTCCTTTCTTATGAGCTAGACTAAATCACCATGGAAACTAGTGAAGGAAATTAAGCCTGGTCCAGACCAAGTTTAGGCAGACAGACAATTAAGGTTTTATTACATTTTAAGTTATTGTTTAAACATGGGACTAGCTCTCTTTACTTATTTGATCAGTGAGCTGTAACAGACTAACCCTAAGACCAGAACCAAGCCAACTTGAAATGACAGAAAATTTAACATGCTTCTTCTTTCCTTTAAGGCTTTTCCCTTTCTAGGGCTGCCATAGCAAATCGTTTGCAGCGATTTGTGCATTTATTTAGACTGGAGTCGAACTATAGCTGGAATATTGGCTGCAAGTTGTGCATTGTTAAGCTACTTTCAAGGAATAGCCAACCCCCAATTTTGGATAAAACAAAAAAATGGCTTCTTTGTCTTTAGCAGTATACTCTGACTCTCCCAGTACGTGTCTTTGTACTTGATGTAGCATAAAGATGTATTAAATCTATCAAATCAAACACTCTTACTGTTAATTTTTCATACTGAATGCTTAGTCTTAAAGGTCTGGACAAGGCTAACACAGCTGACCACAGATGCCAGTCTAGTTCTGATGCAACCGATGTTGGACTTTAAGAGGACTGAAACCTTGGATTTCACACTGAGAATGATTATAGTTGAATGCACTTGCTGTTCCCATATCCTGAAGTGTGTCACTAGGGGAATCTCCACTGTTCAGAAACGCCACGATGTCAACAGAGAGGAAAGAGCAGCAGTTAAAATGTGAGTCACTGTTCTGTTAATCCAGCGCCTTAGAAGAAAAACTAAACAGACGGCACAGAGTACAGGAAGAATTAGGTTTATTGCAAAAGAAAAAAAAATATGATTATGAAAAAATGGGTATGCCGAATCTGCTGCAGTCTGTATGATGGTGTCCGTTTATCACTGTGAGGTAGCCATTATGCTGGATACACCTGAAAAAGATATATTTTAAATTAGTGTCATTATATGTCCAGAAAATGTATAAAAGGATAATAGTGTAATCTTTTCCAGACTACATTGTTTTTTATTTGGACAGAGGACTAATTTTATAGTTATAGTTTGATAGTCTGTCATGTCTTGTATGTATCTTGTATGTATTTTCTTACAGTGCCAGTTTTTACTTTACTTTTATTTTACATAAAAGCAGGAAAGGTAGCTATGCTAATTTTGGGGGATGGGGTTGGGAATGTGGTGGAAAGAAAAACGTCTTCGCTTTAGGCTGTAAAATACATGTTTCACAAAAGATTTTTACATATGGAAGTTAGGTATTCAGCATCAACATGGGCTAATGTTTGTAAAAATTATAATTAACTGTGTCCCCTGGATTTGATAGAGAGACACATTTTTATCCCCAATATTACATAATTAAATGCAATGCAATGGTGTCAAAAAGTGTACACACAAAGGCCCCACACGGATTCGAACCAAGGACCTTCTTGCTGTGAGGTGACAGTGCTAACCACTTTTAAAACCAAAGACAATCATGTAAAAAAAATATATATTTAGTGAGGCAAAAGTAAGGATACCCACACAATTTTGTACTTAAATGGAGAGAACATGTAACAACTGCCAACCTGGCCAGCACAGGCTGCCCAAGCAAAGTCACCCCAAGTGCTTAGAGAGGTTTCCAAAAACCCTAAAAAATCAGCAAGGGACATACAGCAAGCTCTTGTTACAGTTGATGTCAAAGTGAATAACTCCATGATCATAAAGAGACTGCACAAATTTAAGGCAGAACTCAAACGTTTTTACCTTAAATAAACTGTTGGGAGTCGGTGAAATGGTTAACTGAGATGTGGAGTCAATAAAGCACACTGCCTCTCCCCCTGGAGTCTGTGGGTCGAAATGACATTAACAAGGATGGGCGTCCCCGACCCAGTGTCACAGATGTCTCGCAGCACATCCCGTTTTGCCAAACAACAAAGCCAGCGATGGCTTTTCATTCTCAATTTTGGTCATGGCAGAGTGGCCAAACGGCAAAAAAAAACTGTATAAATATGAGGAGGGAAAAATGAAAGTAAAGCTGAGCGATGGGTCATAAAGGGGACAACTGGACATGTGAGTATTTATGATAGTGCTTTACTCCCAAATGTATGGAGAGCTCCATAGAGGAAAATGAGGCAAAAACAAGGAAACTTTATCATAAAGTGTGCAAGGAAGACACCTCTGCTGTCTATGAAACATGAGACTTAGTGAGTCTAAAACTGAATTATTTGGATGCCATTGACAGGTTGGCATTTCTTTAAAAAAAAAAAAAAAACTGAATATTTCATGGGGTGTCCTCGTTTATTCACATGACTGTATGTGTAAATGTGCAGTGCCTCTAAAGAACAAGGCAGATTTCTCTCTGAACGACAGAATTACACTCACTTTCAAAATCAATCTTCTCCACGATGTTCTTGGGTTTGACGCTCTCATCCTGGTTGTAGATGAAGATCTGTCCATCCTCATCCTCTGTCCAGCCATACTTGGTCATCCATACTTTCACCTGTGTGTCTAAACACCAATATACTCTATTTAAATTTTATCATCATTCAAACCTGTATATTTGATTTCCAGGTAAGCTTTATAGTAATATTTAGCTTTCACTCTTGAGTGCTCTTACCCAGTGGGTCGCCCAGCATCTCAGCCAATAAGCGCCGGTCAATGGTCTGGTATGTGATGCCCACCACATGACAGATGACTGCAGACAACAGCAGTCAGTTTTCATATTTGTGTTGTATTCATCATGGTTTATTAGTGTTTATACTCACACTTGCGAACAGAGTCTTCAAAACCAGCGATGCCATCAATCAGCTCCCTGTTCTCCTCTAGACTCGTCTATAAAAGAGACAAAACCTTCTGTAAATGTTTGCAAAATACTAAACACCACCACAATTAAACAGGTGCATGTACAGTCTGCTGTTCAAGTCAGGGAGCCATTACCCAGAAGCTCTGGAAGTGGCAGGTCTCCAGTAGGTTGCCCAGGTACAGGATCTGTCTGATGGGACGCTCCTCCTGCTGCGACACTGTAGTCAAGGAAACGACCCCCAACCCCGAGGCAAGCCCCGACTCAACAACCGCAAACATTCATGACATTTATGGCGTCATTAGCTGGGAACCACTTCGCCAGCACAGTGCACAACACTAAGGTGAGCAGTAGAAGACTGAGAGCCATGCATTCCAGTCCCATGCTATGGGACTATGCTTATTTAGTTGTATTATATTTATTTATGTTTGTAATATTTAGTTGTACTTAATTCTAAAATGGTCTGAAATACAAAAATGACCTGATTGTTGTACAGAGACTTGAAGTTTGTTTACACTCTAAATCTTCTGAAATATACAAATTAGTCCCATGTCTATCTTTTTCACCAGTTCTCATTCAAACTAACCATCTGAGCGACAGACTTGTGTGATGACTTGTTTTAAAAGTCTTAGATTGATGTGACTGTATCTGACTTCTACCTTTATCAGAACATTTCCCCATAACTCAGTTGGAAGTTCTTTTGACTTGCAATGTGGTGGTGAAAATTTCTCACAAAAGCTAGTCATTATCTGGGATTAACTTCTCCAGCTCTGAACACACATCAGTGACAGAGACAATAGCATTAACAAGAGGAGTTATGCATACAGGAAGTAGAGAGGCCTGCACTGCTCTGAGTCACACACTAGCAGAGTATCAGTTGGAACACAACAGAATCGACACACAGGTGGTGGAACTGACTTGTATGCAATTCAGCATCACAGCGACCACTGTTCTGCCATGTGGCCTAGGTAATGTAGATTTTAGGGATGTAACAAGATCTTACAATCTCGCAATATCAAAATGTCACAAGTTTCTTGTGAAGGTAAAAATCTGTCTCATGACAGAGGAGAAGTTCATTACAAGTGAATTTTAAAAATGCACCTAAATAGATTAGCATTTTATGATTTTCAGGTAAATAAATGACATTTTTCATTTGTATAAAATATTTTAACAGAGTAAAAATCTTGTCTCGTTAACCCAGTCTCGTGTCTAGTCATAACCCTTGTAGATTTCATTCTGTTTAGTCCAAATAATATTAATTTATACATTTACTGGGTCATCAAAGACTTCTAGTTCTGCTCTAAGGCTAAACCCAGTTTTAGTTTAGTCTGGATTTAATTCAGTTATACTAAACAGCAGCAGAGTAGACTATTGCAATTCACTTTTTACTTGTTTAACAAATTTAATCTCAAACATCTTCAGACATGCTGCACCAAGACTTTTCACATGAACCAACAGAAAGGCTGACATCACACCGATTTTATCCTCTTTACACTGGCTTCACGTCAAATATAGAATTGATTTTTAAATTTTTGTTTTAACCTTTAGAGCACTGAATGCACAAGCTCCTCAATACACCACAGACCTTTTATCTCCTTATGTTTCTGGCCGCAGTCTTCAGTGCTCGAGCCAGAATCTCCTTAAAGGGACCCTATTATGCAAAATCAACTTTTCTGAGCTTTCTGAGATACATTTTTGAGGATTGCCAAAATGTATAAGCAAATGGATAGCAGCAATTCAAAAAAACAACTAGAACCCCACAGGCAAAACAGATTTGTGGTCACCTTTGTGTCAGGTACTAGCTAACTGGACATTTGGGTAAATCACTTAATTTAATCCCCATCTATTAAATATTTTCAATAAAATATGTTGACAGCTATGTGTCCCGTAAAACAACAAATTCCTGTGAATTTAAGCTTTAACTATTACCACTGCTAAGCGTTTCCTTAATTAAATTTAAAATATACTGTTAAACATATTTGTTCACACTTGCCCACATTCAACCACAGTGGGCCTCATTAATGAACCCTTCCATCACAAAGACTTGTATGTAAGCCCTACTTAGGAAGATGTTTGGCCAGAGTTTTCTTAACTGACAAATCCCAAGTACAGGTATGATCACTGTGACACACTGAAATAATGCAGTTCTATAATATTATCTTACACTGCAACAAAATAGTTTAATTTCAGTCTGACTGTATATATATGTCGATATTTGGTATATAGAATCAGTAAAAAAAAAATTGTCAATAACTTCTCATTTATTGTTTAAATGTCAGAAAACTGAAATCCTGGCCACATATTAATGACTGTGGACAACTGATTCTCAAGTCCAGCTGCCTAAATGGTTAAATTTAAGTAAACACTCATCGGTTTTACTCATGTTCTCAGTTCCCCATACATGTTGCTACTTGTATTGCCAGTCTGAATTAGGAGAGCGCGTCCTGAGAGAAAGTCACATCTGTGCATACCATCTACAGTGCATTATTACAGTGGCACTTGTTACACCATAAATGTGTTGATACATTGTTAATAATAGGGCACCAAAAGGATACATGTGTCTGGTCGATCATGCACTTGCAAAGGGTGAAGTCAGTGTGGGGCAGGTTCGTCAGCGCTTTCAGCAGGATCTGGGAGGTCACATTGGTCTGGAAGTAGGCCGGGTTAAACTGGTACCTGCAAGACACAAACACCAAACTTCTCATATCAAGATCATTTAATACTTATGTCTTTCAACAAGTTCATGTTTTAGTTGAAGTGATTTGTTGTGTATTTGGTGTCTGACACCATCATGTAGAGTTTTCATTGTCTGAATCCAAAACACTTCTCTAGCTGCCTGTTTCTACAAATACTATCCCCTCTAGTGGAGAGTGAGATTTTGTCAGTCCTATGAATTCTCTCTGAGGGGAAAGAACCATGTTCCACATTTTTCTCTCCTGATTACACTTGTATGTTCCTGAGCACAGGCCACAGGGACATGAGCAGAAACTGACGTTCAGTATTTCTGTTATTTATCTCCAAGCACAGAGCTGACTATATTATTTTGTCTTTGTTGCTGGTGGTTGTCAGTCACATTGTCTTGTTATATTCATATTACTGTACAAATCTTCTTTTATTGTAATTAATGTAAACAGCCTGGTGCATAGCACTCAGAACTTTGCATGTGCAACTCAGAACTTTGTATGTGCAAAACAATGTTTCTGCATGGTTGTTGTTCACTGTTGTGCAACGACCAGTTACAGTCGTTGACTGTAACAGGCATTGTTCCTACACAGAGGTTTTCATTCCAAACAACATGCAACAACATGAATCCTCGGTATCTTGGATATTAGCCCCCATTTTTTTAAAAGTATTTACTTAATAAAATTTTTTAGACTGAGCACTGAGATTGAAATTTGCAATGCATTCAGTGTGAAAAGGCACTTTTTTATGATACATTGACTGCACAGAAGTACATTAAGTGTGTTTTTTTTCAAAGAAAAAAACAATGTTTATTTACTTTTTTTATATGCAGTGAAGAAAGAGTATCTCTTATTTCAAACCAAATAATCAACAGATTACTCATTCTCAAAAATAATAGTTTTGATAAAACAGAGCTGAAAGATACCGTAGCTCAGAATTCACAGACATTGGATCCATTCTCTGGAGGCTCTACTGTAAAGTTACTGTCACCTTGCTCCCACAAATTTAGCACTGCTTATTAAAAGACTCCCCCGTTTCTTGAAGCCATGCCCATCACTTTTTATAAAGCTCAGCTAATGGTGCGATTACATCAATACAGTCAGAGAGCAGGGTTATTTCTCCCTCTGTTCAAGTGTCCTTGGGCAAGATACTGAGCCTCCTGTGCCTTAAGTGTCTGACTTCAGTCAGACAGGAAATCAGGGAGAGAAACAGGAAATGACATGGAGCAAATCTGCCCACGCTGGGAATCAAACCCAGGCTGTTCTGTTTATGTGATGTAAGCTCAAGAAGGTCAATAATAATAATGATAATAATCATCAATCATTACATACATACATACATACTCTGTTGCTTTACATTGCATTATTCATTCAGTTATTCTGTCTCAGTCTGCCCATTTTGCACCTACGGCCTCTCTGAGCACCACCAAACACACACTCTCACACTCAGTCTGCAATGCCGGGCAGGGATCAAACTGCAAACCTTTAGGTTAGCGGGCAAACATCTCTACCAACTGCCCCCCAAATCACCCAGTGAAATATTATTAACTGAAAAATGTACAATCTGAAAACAATGTTGGTTGGTTTTAGCAGCTAAATCTGAGGGCAACTGAGACTAGTGCTAAGAGAACATACAGTTTAAGAACAGCCAGGTTGGCCTCCAGGTCGTAGGCATTCTCTCTGGCCTGTGTCTCTACGTAGCGCTCCAGTGTCGCAAGGTTTTCTGGGTTGTACCTAGGGATGAGAAGCGAATCATAATTATTTATATACAGTTAACATTTTCCACATCAAATCATTTTAAAGTAAATGAGAACTGTTTCTCAAATAACTTACCAGGTAAATAAAAGTTAAATTCCAAATAACTATAACTGATGTTAGCATACATTTGTCTGTTCTGTTACTGTCTGCATTTCTGATCTGCACCAACTTACAGTAATTTGTTGATTTTTTATCGTCAATCTCCCTATTAAATGAATAACTTCTTCTTAGTTGTATTTTGATGTGACCAGACTTTTAGACCCAAAAACTGGGACTTTTTTTTAACTTGTTACTGTGCATTTGAACTCACCAAATGACAAGAAAAGCTTCTGAAATCCATAAAATGTTCTGTCATGTAATTCAACGTGCCGCTAGGGCTAAGGTTTTGACTATGATGGACATTAATTGATAAAAACAATGATGTGGTAAATAAATTTAGTGACAAAAGTTTAAAATATTTTTAAGTTACCTATGCTTTTTATTGGATAAAAATAGGGACAACTGGGACAAATTAGTATTTTTAAAGAGATGTATTGGGACATGGGACAAGACTAGAACTGGCCCCAATATGGACATCTGGTCACCTTAGTATTATAAAATATAATAATAATAATAATAATAATAATAATAATAATAACTTTATTTCTAGAGCACTTTTCAAACAGAGTTATAAAGTGTGTTAGAGAATATAAAAGCAGACAACCACAAAAGCAATAAGAACAACAAAATCAACCCAATAAAATTAACCATAAACACAATATTACATAGTACATTCTTGGTAGTAAATAAATAAAGTGCTCAGATGGGAACAGGCTTTACTAACTTGGTAATGACTGCCACTGATTCAGGGCTAGAAAAAACATGGGTGATTTTTTAGAACTAATAATGATTTATAATAAGACATTCATAACAGAGCCATTAGCTAGATGTTAGCCTAGCATTAGCCTAACGCTAACCTGTTTGCTAACGTATCAGAGCGGTGCTCGGTACCTGTCGATCCCTCGGAGCAGTTTCCCCACATTCGCTCTCATTTGTTCAAAAGAGGACGACATTTGTTCCCAGTTTGAGTAAACAGTTCCAAAAGAAATCCTGGTTCCAGCCACACGTGCACCAGAACATCAGTGGCAGGCAGAAAAGGGAGAGGGAGAGGGGGCAGGAGCCGGAGCACAAAAAGTGACGGACCAGGACTCAGTGTTCCGGGAAATTCGTTTCCCCCACGTTTCTGTCAGGACTTTCTCTCTTTTAAAGTTCTTTTTTTAAAGTAGGGTAGACAGCGACGGCTTTTCTCTCATTTTTCGCACGTAGAAATAAACGCGTGATCCTATCCAACATAATCCTGATAGAAATAATAAAATTGCTCAGTTTACTTAATTTGTGCATTTGATACGGATAGTATAATAGAACTGGATATTGGCTGAACGCATGAAAAATCAAGGCAGAACGCGGTCTACGATTGAGTAACACTTTTTTCATAAATAATTTAAATGGACAAAATAGGTTAATTACAATTTTCAGTAGTTGCACAGAATATGTCAATAATCAGCTAATAAAACAATTCAAAATCATCCTCAAAATACACAAATGGCTAAAATACATTTGATTATGTTGCATACAGTATGTGTTTTATTCAACAAGCTCATAAAGAGACTTTTAAAAGAGAGAGAGTCCTGGCGCTCAATAGGGGGAAACATGGGGGAACCAAATTTCCCCAGAGCATGACTGTCCTCTGCTGCCCCCTACTGAGCGAACAACACTCTGCAGTGAGGCGAGGATGCATATTTTTCTAAGTGAAGATAAATGTATGTAACCAGGTGGAACTGGTCTGTGGAAAATGTTCATTGTAAATCTATCTATCTATCTAT
Source organism: Bostrychus sinensis (assembly GCA_020698575.1). NCBI lineage: Eukaryota > Metazoa > Chordata > Actinopteri > Gobiiformes > Eleotridae > Bostrychus > Bostrychus sinensis. The sequence continues at coordinate 38,960,285 of CM036245.1, forward strand.
CTATCTATCTATCTATCTATCTATCTATCTATCTATCTATCTATCTATATATATATATATATATATATATATATATATATATATATATATATATATAGAGAGAGAGAGAGAGAGAGAGAGAGAGAGAGAGACATAAAGCTAACTGAAAAAGCAAACTACACTCCATGAGCACCATGAAGCAGCACAGATGAACCAGCTGCTACAGGACAATCCTGATCCAGAAGGATCCCCTGAAGGGAACAGTTCCATCCAACTATCGACCAATAACCTGTCACCACCACATGGAAGCTCATGTCAGGCATCATAGTGGCTAAGATATGTGGGCACATGGATCAATACATGAGCACAGCACAGAAGGGCATTGATAAAAGCACCAGAGAAGCTAAACACTAGTAGTGAAGTAGTGAAGTCTTGACCAAGGCACACACTTAACATTTCTCACAAAATACCAACATACAGTACAATAAATATTGACTATATGAAATATAACCATTCTGTCCTACATTAAACATCGTCTGAACAGGGGCAGTAACAGAATCTGTTGCAAACTAAACCTTTTTGTTGTCATTGATCTCAGTTCAAAGAATGAGTGCTGATACTCTGACTTATCTGTGTGGCCAAATGGACAATGTAACTTTTATACTTTTTACACACATATCTCACTACGCCTTAAGGACACTACATTATATTTAACATTATACTGTTATACTATCTCAAAATCACAAAATAGTCTGAAAATGATAAAATAGATATTTGTATTTGTCATCATTAGACATTATTCAATTCAGCATCCTTGATTTTCTGTATTCTATACTCTGTCATTCACTCAGTGTTTTTGTGCCTTAATATTTGAAATTGATCTAGAACTAAAATATTACTTTTGGTCTTTCTAGACTTTCAAGACTGAAGGCTTTGACTTTGTTCCAGAAGAGTTATGTACACACACGCACGCACGCACGCACAGACACACACTCACACACACACACAGCCTTGAATCAACATCCATCTCCTGAACACACACCTAACTCTAAAACCTATGGCTTGACTACAAACCCGTTCTTAAATTACTTCATATGAATGCAATATGATGCACACACCTGTAGGTAGCCCCTCCCACAGCTCAGAACTGTCTGCTCACGCCCACAGGAAACCAGCCGGGAGCATGAGAGCACACTCAGCCAACCACGGTGACAAACAGGAAGAGTGCTGGAGAGCAGCCTCAGCCCCAGAGGATGAGCCTGCTGCGGGGCCCCTGACATGAGCTGAACAGACATGGACTTCCAGCACCGGGTGGCCCTGGACATCTCCACCAGGAACCCAGAGGATGACTACGAGATCGAGCAGAGAGTGGGAGGAGGAACCTATGGAGATGTGTACAAGGTCTGTACTCTGACACTTCTGACATACTTTAATACACACTCAATAAAAGAAAGGAGTTGTTTTTTTTTATCAAATATTATGGTCTCACTGAGCTGATGTGTGTCAGTGCTCTCCCACATCTGTGGATGTTTTTTTTTAATATACAGTAGTAGCTTTATTGCATTTTGGCAGCATTTACTTACATACCTGTTTATATCTCTATTATCTACAAAGCCATGGACCAAAAAGTAAATGTATTTGGAATCTGTACCAACATCTGCAGAATGAGACTATTTTCTTGCCCAGACATTTCTCCTGTTATACTGTATGTGTGTGATCTTGCTCTGTAGCAGTGTTAGTGAAATGCCTGTCAGCATCATATCAGACTATGACCTGGAACATGAGCAGAGAGATCAGGGCTCACAGTTTGAGGCTGTGCTGAGGAAGTGGTTTTATCAAAAGTGAAAGTATTTTTGGTTTAGCTCAGAACAAGTTGATTTTGTCTAAAATAGGTTTCCTCATTAAATAGTCTGTAAAACACCCACAAATATATGAAATGGACTGAAGCAGTGGAGACCTGTTTGAGACCAGTGTGCTCTCTGTACAGAACACACGTGTCTCTGTCTATCACCATCTTCATAAATCTGCTCTACAAGTTTTCTACTGTGTGCTTTTGTCTTTTGCTTTCCATAAAATATGTGTTATTAATTAACATTCATATTTAAACCATGGCCCATGTCTAGACAATGATGTGATAGTGTTTTTTTATAAAACATATCAGCCCTGTAGAAGCTGAAGGTGTTGAGCTGAGCCTGTATGGTAAAGTGTTGAGTGTCACTTCCTCTGCTCATGTCGGCAGACCCCGGCGTGCACAGCATGTTTGCAGTCAGGGACGCCCACAGTGCGAGCGGTTTAACCTTCACCATGACGCGTGTGACCAGAGCACTGACACAGGCTCCCTCTGAGGGTGCAGCCAGTGGGACTCCACTTTTATCACTTAAAGCAGTGGTTCAGTGAGGGGTTATTGTGCAAATCTGTGCATTTTCTTGTCATGGCAACACATACAATGTTGTATGTATGTAAATAGGTGTGCATTTCCTAGCATTAATCAGTTTTTGCTCTCTATACTTTTATTTGGTTGCAGTAAAATGTCTGTTTTTTTAAAATTCAATTATGTTAATTTTATACAGTGTGTTTACTAAATGTGATGCGCTCAAACACTGTAAAAGCTTGTAATTTAAAACGTAAAACATAAATTTGTTATAGTTGTTTTTAATAATAATAATGGATCAATGATTTGAGTTGGTCCAAAGCACAGCTCAGTATACGACACAAAAGCCTGTGTACAGTTAAAAGTGACTGAACTGCATTTCTGTCATTGGCGGTTCTCAGAGTGCGGAGCAGCTGGTCTGACTGGTTCTGTTGTATCATAGTGATATGACGTACACGACAAGGTACTACAGCCTGTGATTTACAAACAGAGCTGTGGGCTTTGGCTCTGGCTCAGGTTCTTGTACACAATGACCTCATGTTGTCATCTCTGCCATATTCTCTTGATTAGTCATCACACTGGGGCAGTTAGTCAAAATTTGCTCAAAATTACAATTAGAATTGTTGCAAAAGGCTGCATTTTTTTGGTGGTATAATGTCCTTTAAAATCCTCTGCAGAGAACAAAATATCCCGTCTCCACAGAGTCCTAATATGTATCAAGTGTGTGTAGTTCAGACCTCTACAGACATAATCTGAAAGGTTTACAAAATCATTCTGTCCTTTTATAGAGTATTATTCTGATTCTTTCTATTCTGACACAAAAAAATTAGATGTTAGCTTATTACCTTTAGCATGTTTCAACTGTGCAACACCTGATACCTGTTTCACCTATGCAGTCAGTCATGGGATCAGGGCTTTGGCTAGTAACACATTCATTCTCAATAGCCACTATGTTACATACATTTAAAATACTTTATGTTTGACTACTTGCTTCTGCGCTTATAAATGTCCCAGTAATTTAAAACTAAACTAAAATTGTGTGTGTGTGTGTGTGTGTGTGTGTGTGTGTAGTTATTTCAGAACTATAAATAAATATTTCAAGTTCAAGTGTCTCATTGACTGCTAAGACTGCTGAGGAATATTATTTGAATTATAATTTTATTTTAAAGGCAGGCAAATTATTATTTTTCTATTTTATTTTTTATATTGAAAAATGCAGGAAAATATGTATCAACAGTAAACTAAGTATTAATAAAGGGTGTTATATATGAAAAATAGCCAAGACAGATGAGTGAGGGGGGTACTCATGGTGTGACAAATAGACCTGGGGGTACATGACACTAGAAAGGTTGGGAACCACTGTGTTATACAACAAGCAAAAACATCAGTTTTTCCTTATTATTACTTATTTTGTTTTTGGTACTGAAATATATAATTTTAGTGGCCACTGGCAAATAAGTGATAATATCAAACTGTATTAAATGACTGTCTTATCATACGCTGTACATGAAACAACATTTCAAACTCTCTCAAACTCATTTTCAAACTCTAACTAAACTAAAACTGTGACTAGCAAAAATCCCAAATGGCTGTTAACTTCTGAAGAATGTCAAGCCCTGCATAGGCTGCTTCTAAGGAAGACTGCAGCACAGTTGAAACATGGTAAAGGTAATGAGCTAACCTCATTTTTTGTGTCTGAATAGAAAGAATCAGAATAATGATCTGAAAGTCATGTGATTCCTTGTATTAGACTAGCAGTGCATATTTCAGTGTCAATGCTCTATCACATGCTTAAAATGTCAACACTAATTTAAAAAATATATCGCAGATGTCATCACATCCGCAATATCTGTCAGAAAAATCACAATTAGGTATTTTTTTCATAATTGTTCACACACATCTGTACAATGCAATCATCTTGTGACATTGTGTGCTTGCTGTTTGCATTTGGATTCTTGTATATGGACCAGAGAGTGTGATGCAGACTGTGGCTGGGCCTGTGTGCAGCTGTAGACACCTGCTTTCAGAATACAGAAGTGAGACTGAGCAGATGTGTGTGCGCCCAGGCCTGTAACTGCCTGTGTACTTGTGTGTGTACATGTACTGGGCTGTGAGTATAGAGTGTCGATGTGGGTTGTGAGAGGTTATCTTTAAGACCTAAAAGGGGAACTACAGAGGACAAAGTTAGCCCTGCACAGCAAGGCCCAGTCCCAGTTCCACACATACAGTTAGTCCACAAATAATCAACTGAGTTATTTTGACTTAACGCTGACGTGCCTCTTTTAACACATGCCCATGGGTAGTATTATTCAGCCCTTAGCTTCAGGACTTTGTGGAAGATTTTCAGGTGTTTTGCGTCACTGCTTATAAGCTTCTTTCCACTGGAATCTTTGCCCATTCTTCACCTGCAGAAACCTCTAGCTCAGTGTTGTTTGATGGCCGTTGTGCTGCAGCTGCCTTCTTTAAATCCCATAGGATTTTTAATGGGATTTAAATCTGTAGACTGAGAAGATCACACCAGGACACACCAGGATCTTCTGGAGAAATCTTGTTAATAACTTGTTAATAAATCCTTAAAATCTTTGGGAGGTTGAATCATGGTTTCTGCTGGATCTTAAAAAGTCTAAAAAAGTCTTAAATTGTGAAGTCTGAATTTAAAACAGTTTAACAATGTATAACTATATCTATATACTAACTGCATTTCTATTAAATATATGATTACAGAACACACACACACAAAAGAAGTAACGATGCAGTACATTCTGTTTTGACAAACAACATTAACAATAAATAGAACAACCCACCCACAACCCACCCCCTCTCTCTATACAGCGAGAATCATACAGTACACAGATCAGTTCCATTTGCAATAAAGAGCTGGTAGGTCGTTAAAATAAGAGTTATAAGGCAACCAGAGAATAATGTTGATTAGTCACTCAAGTTCAGTTGTGTCAAAATGTTTAAGAAGACTGTCTGAATCTAAAACGTGGTTTGTTTTCCCTCACAGAATAAAGTTTTTTTTTGTTTTTTTTTAGTACAATAAGACAACAGTTTGTTAATCCAGTGTTTCTTGGTGGGTGGTTCTAAAGCTTTCCAGTTTTTAAGAATGGACTTTTTGCTGCAGTGGCCACCAGCAAAACAAAATGTCTCCTGCTAGGAGGTTGTGTTAGGGGTGTAACATCTCCAAGTATTCAAATCTTTGGGTTGGCTTCCAAACCAAATCCACACACACATCAGAAGGTTTTGAAATCACAATTTCAGAATTTCTGTCAGACACAACTCCAAAGCATGTGTGCAAGATTTCCAACAGAGATTTTATGTCTTTGACATTTGTCAGAGATACCATCACTTAATTTGTTCAGTATGTTTTATGAAAAATGTTAAATGGAATTTGTCTGTGTTTGGTAGACACCAATTTTGTCTCCACTAAATTCAACAATTTACTCCAATTTCCCTCTACATAAGTGCACTCCAGGTCAGACTCCCACTTTGTTTGTACTGAGCACTTGCCATAAATTGGCAAGTTATCAATCACAATTTTATGAACAGTAGATGTTAGGGTTATTGTAGTATTGCATCTAGAGTCATACAAACAGGTTTCAAGTAATGATTCATTAGGTTTGTTTGGAAAAATTCCCTGCTTTTGACTTTTGATCCAATTTCTGATTTGTTGATATTTTAAAATGTTATATCTGTGTATGTCATGAAACTCAGATAATTGAAAAAGGGCAAAAAGTCTTAAATTTGCAGAGATGCAGACTGTTAGGTCTTAAATATATTTAAACAGGTCTTAAGTATGTCACGTACATTAGGTGCAACTACCTAAAATGTCCACTTAAATGCTCAAAGGCATTTTAGCTTTACGGGAATACGCCAATACGTTTAGATCTTTTCTTACCAAGACCAAAGAGCTTTGTGGCACTCCTCACTGTCACAAATGGTCTCAAGTGGTTTTGTATACTTCATGCTCATGAAATAGGTATTATTTTTCTTGAACAATGTCTAAAAAAGTCTTAAATTGAATATTTCTGAGTGCACATGCATATAATGTGGTGTGCTATTACTTTTAAAGATCACTAATTAGAATTATTTTTATCATTATTACTCTTGACATCAATTTGTGTTTTCACATCTATTCAACATTGATTGAACATTGTTAATACAACAGGAGACCTCTGATGGGCACACATGATGGAGACATGTGGACCTGGGTGAGGGACGCCTGGCTCTCTGCTCACATCATCACACATACTCACACATGCCATTTCTGACCTGCAGCTTCTGGGTCGTCAACTGAACTGGAACTATGATATATGAAACAAGATAAGAGATAATGTCAGTACTCTGAGGGGTTAGTTTGGTGGAAAAAAATTGTGCATGTGGCGTGTGTTGTACTGTGAACACTTTCCTGTCAGTGATCTTTGAGCCACACAAAGCATCATGGGAGTGGAACCTCCTCAGTCTCCTTTTGCGTAGGCCAGTGGAGTGAACTCCGCCTCAGCGGTCAGAGCAGCAGCCCTAAAAGACACGTGTACATTTAAGTTGTCACAAAGTCAGCTTTGTTTCCAACAGTACATACCACAAAACAACACTCAGTACAGCGCCCACCTGTCCACTTTTAGTGGTACTGCACAACCATTTAGACATACTGTACATCCCCCCGTCCCACTTATTAAGATATTGTTTCACTTTTTCATTGGTGCTTAGTGGTTCTTATAAAAAGTGAGGTCTATTTCTTGTATAAAATTTAGAATAAATGTTTGAGGGCATCCTATCTGGGTTGGAGTATATGGTTGGTGTGTGGCTCAAATGATTTATAGGCTCTAAACTGTAGCAGCTGTATCTTTATTTAAATGAGGTTTAGACTGAGTTTGTGAGTTAGATATGTATAATCTCTAAGTTTTTATTTCTCAAGTCTTCCCCACCTTGTCCCACCAAATTGCACAACTTGTCCCACTTTTAGTACTTTTTGAGGTGGACACCCGAACACTCAGGCATCCGCCTGTCTTGGCTGTTAACCTGCTGCATCCTTACAGAGCTGAACTATGATCCTATAGATGAGCTAATGAACTAACAGTCCTAGACACATGTTGCCTGTCCGTCCTAGGAGAGGATCTCTCCTTCAATATGGGCTCCATAAGGTTTCTTTTTTTCCAGACAACTGGGTTTTTTTAGGAGTTTTTCCTTACTGAGAAGGAGGGTCTAAGGACAGGAGTGTCCTGGGTCTGTTTAGTTTAGTGTAGTTATTGTTTGTGTTAATTGTGTGTTAAGTCTGATTGTGTGTTTATGTTTGATCAACTGTTTGTGAAGCCTCTTTGAGGCAACCGTTGTTATAATACTGGGCTATACAAATAAAACTGAATTGAACTAAATTGAATTGAATTGAAGTGTAGTATAGTCCAGTGGTTTGTGGGTCTGTCCACCAAGTGAACAATATCTTCTTTTTCTTTGGTTTGGTCTTTTCAGAGGTCCCTAGAGTAAATTCTCTGCCTCAATCTAACTCTGTCCTCTGCGTGCTTCTCTCACACCATCTAACTTCATGTCATCTTTCACCACATTCATAAATCTCCTCCTTGGTCTTTCTCTAGGTCTCCTGCCTCTCTTCTGTACATGTCCAAATGATCTCAATCTGACTCAGGGTGTCTGCGGGATCTGACAAAGTATTAATAATTATTTAAAAGTCTTAATCACAATTTTATGAGCTATACAATTTTGTGATGAAGTTTTGTAAAAAGAGTTTGACTTCAAAAAGTATGCATTGATTAATGTATCAACTTTCCTCCCCCATGACTGAAAAAAATAAAAACAACAATGTGCAGGTGTGCTCGGCTTGCCAGATCTCCTTGTGTACACATGATGTTGCACACTATCTTGCTAGAGACTCAATGTTTACATGACATGACTGCAAAATACAAATGTTTATTAATTTAAAGGTGTGTTGCTGAGTATAGCTTGAAGTGCTGAGGAGGTCTTAACTGATGCATTATTAGCAGTACTAAAACATATCCCAAATTAAACATAGAAATCCTAAAGAAGTACTTCAGTGTATGCAGGAAGTTAATTTCATTACTTTTTAAAGACCTTTTCAGGCATCTGGGCGGCAGTAGCTCAGTTGGTAGAAATGTTTGAAATGCCCACTAGCTATTGCTTTTTTGGACACTCAGAGTCACTTTACATTGCATTATTCATTCACTCCCCACACTCAGTGGTGGTGAGCTACGTCTGTATTCACTGCTGCCCTGGGGCAGACTGACAGATACGTGGCTGCCATTTGATGCCTTTGGCCTCTCTGGCCACCACCAACACACACTCACACACTCATTCATACATAAGCAAGATGGGTGAAGTGTATTGCCCAAGGACACAACGGCAGCATGCAATTCTGGTAGCAGGAATCAAACCATGCCTCCTGTTTGATTGTTTGAATAAGCAAAATTGTATGTACTTTAAAATGCATTAAATGTTGTCCTCCTTTTACTAGCATAACTCTGAGTCATGTGCTTATGATTTTCTTTTTTCAGGCTCGAAACAAACACACTCGAGAGCTCACCGCCCTCAAACGTATCAAGATGGAGCCAGGTGGGACTCTCAAACTCTGAAACTGCTCTGAAGTACACAGCTAGTGTAGTTCCCCACCTTACTGATATACAGGCCCAAAAGACCTAGGAAACCCAAAGTGCCAACGCTTTTAAAATCATGAAAAATAAAATGGGTAAAAGTCCAGGTGGGATGGATCCTTCATGTTAGAGGCTGGTGCAGGGGACGCTGCTGTTGGTTATCTCTGAGTAGATTTAACAAAGTTCTCGTCCATTTTGTTGGTCTTCTCTGAACGAATGAAGCGGTTGTTTGTCAGGATCACTTGATTTTCCACCTCCTGCCTGTACTCTTTATTTATGGAACCTTGCATACTTCTTGTCTGTCCAGAGGATGACTTTTCTGTAATCCAACAAGAAATCATCATTGTGAAGAGCTGCAAACACCCCAACATTGTGGCGTACTACGGCAGCTACATACAGTAAGCCTCATTTCCTGGTGTTGTTTGTGGAGCTATGGTTCTGTTTCAAAGCTAAGAGAAGATTTTCCTCACAGAGAGAGTGAGCTGTGGATCTGTATGGAGTTCTGTGGAGGCGGCTCCCTTCAGGACGTCTACCACGGTCAGACACTGGCACTGCAGTCACACATATCACTTCACTGTCGCACATGTCTTCTTACTACCCAGTTACTAGCTGAACCTTCTCAGTCATCTTTACAAAGTCTGTTCTCATCCAGAACTTTGTCAGTTCTGAGGCAGTTGAATGTGAGCTGAGCTTTTTATCACCTCAGTGACTCTGGGCAGTTATCAACTTGTGACAGGAGCAGAATGGAGTAATAGGTTCATTTAAATGAAGAATAATTAGAATTATATTACTCCCTAAATAGGTAATGAAGAGAGAATCTGGAGAATCTAGATAATTTGAATAAGATCTAAGACTCAAAGGTTTGTTTTACTGAAGAGGCTTGAGACAATTTCATCAAATTTAACAAAATGTATTGACAGTAACAAATTTCTTTCCACATATATCATAAAATATGCCATTCACTACTAAAACCTGACCCACACACCCTGTTAGGAGCCCAAGGAGAAACAAAAATGGGGCAGTAACCTAAGAAGAAAAAGCACCCAAAAACAACACAAAACAAAATAAATAAAATAAAGAGTTCATTTAAATTTACCTACTACTCCATACTGCTCCTGTCACAAACTGAAAGGCCCTAGATATTTACATGTGTTCTATTATACACTTGATGATGTGAAGAGGCACATTTTACACTGGACACAAAGGCATGTGATGAACTGTTTTAACTTACCTGTTAAACTGAAAACTTCAGAAAACTCTTGGATTAGAAATTGCTACAGATATGATCACACATCAACATGTTTTTTTCTGATGCAAACTTCTAAATTAAGCAAATTTAGCACAGCAAAGAGCAGTTAGCATACTGGTTTGAAAACGGTACTGCAGTCTAAATCAAAACAATGGACTTTTTGCTTTTCTGATTGGACATCAGCAATGCAGTTTTAGAACCAAAACAAAAAATGTAAACATAAACAACTGAGCCATTATAAAATATTTTTTATTGTGAATAAATCATGTTATCACTAAAACTATTTAAATTTGATTGAAACATGTTTACACCATATCTCGAGACACATTAATTTAATGTCATTTTTAAGAAATATAAAAAATATTTACTGCTCATAGCACCTTTAGTGTTTTCCTGATATTGTGCAGCCCTGTGTACACACACATGGGTTAAACATGAACTAGCATCAGTACATCCACATGAATCATTGCTTGTACATAAGACTGGCGTTTTGAAACGATTAGACAGTAGTTTTATTACACTGTATGTTTGTGCGCAGTGACGGGGCCCCTGTCAGAGGCCCAGATTGCCTTTGTCTGCAGAGAGATGCTTCAGGTACGCACTGACCCACAACCACTTACTCCTCAGGCATTCTCCTGTATTTCTTTTCTTTATTGCTCTTCTAAGCAGCAGAGGATCTCTCACTGTGTGTTCTTAAAGCATCTGAGAAAGCTGCAAATGTTAGGGCCTCATCTAATCTGATCCCAATTTAGTTAATATTTTTATTTGTATTTGTGGTGATTTGGTCATACTCCAACCAGAATCATTTTAAAAAGAAGAAAAAGCCAGGATCCAGTGATTGTCCAGTGAAAGATTGTTCTTAACTCTTTAAGAACATTGTTCATTAAGGTTACCTTAAGAAAGTTACTTAAATTCCCTCTTTACAAACTGCCCAAGAAACCTCTACATGAGATTTCTCTGGTTTCAACAGACACCAACACATTACCCCTGTTTCAGCCTCGCTGCACTGGCTCCCTGTGCATTTTAGAATTGATTTTAAGATTTTACTGATTACTTTTAAAGCTTGTTTAGGTCTGGCACCCAGCTATATTGCAGAGTTGCTGACACCCTACGAGCCTCCCCGCAGCCTTAGATCCTCAGGCAGGTCCCTTTTAGCTGTTCCAGGGTCGAGACTCAAGACAAAAGGTGACCAAGCTTTTTCGGTCCGAGCCCCTCGACTCTGGAACGACCTGCCTGAGAAGATAAGGCTGGCACCATCGGTGTCATCTTTTAAGTCACTTCTTAAAACGCACTTTTATCAGCTGGCATTTTTATAACCTATTTATTTATTTATTTATTTATTTTACTATGACTTTTTATTGTCTTACTTCTGTCTGGCTAAATGTACTCTTGCATGTGTCTTTTCTTTGTTGATTTTATTGCCTTACATTGCTATGTGCTGTTCACCACTTTGTAAACCTTGTCTTTTAAAAGTGCTATATAAATAAAGATTTATTATTATTATTATTATTATTATTATTCAAGACACATTCTTATATGGCCAGATTTTTACTTAACTTGTATTAAATAGTATAATTTCTAAAAGGAATAATTTGTAAAAAAAAAAAAAAAGTGTCTTCTACAGGCAGAATGGAAATAAAATATTCCGTTGCAATATAAGTCAATAATATTATAAAACTGCATAATTTTAGTGTGTAGGACGACCCATACCTGTTCTTGGGATTTGTTCTCCCAGAAGAACACTTTCTACACAGTTAAGAAAAAAATTGGTCAATGCCAAAAAACTCCCGAAGTGGGGCTTAAGTACAAATCTTTGTGTAAGAAGGTTTCATGAATGAGGTCCAGTCTTCCAAAACTTGTCTCTGTAGGTCCCAGCTCGTATTTTGCACTTTACACAAGAGGAGATTTCTGAGAGTGAAGTTTGATCTGTGACATTATCAGGGGAACTGTTGCCATGCTATACACAAAGCATCATGAGGACCTCTTCATTCAGGACATCCCCTGCACTGTCCCTTTGAGGAACAGAGTGCAGCCAGTGGATGTCTGTGGTCAGTTAGCTCCAGGATGCCTCACTAACTCAATCATATTTCCCTTTGGGGATTAATAAAGTTGAAGTGAACTTTAGTTTAGTTCAAGCACACAAAACAGTAGGAAGCACTGTCACTGTAATCAAAGTCTGCTGTCTGCTAGCAGAACACTTCTGTATACACAAAGATACTTTGTGCTTGTGAGTCCTTGGCTCTGGCTCTGGGTGTCCACATGTGTGACACCTGGGACAGATGTGTGAACCTCTCATTTCTCCAGCTGGGTGAATGTTGTGTTTTAAAAGATGAATATGTTGTGCTGTGTGTGCTCAGGGCCTGGACTACCTCCATGCACAGAAGAAAATGCACAGAGACATAAAGGTAATCATTCTATATTTTACATTCCATTCTGCATAACCTTATTTTAAAAGTGTTTGTGCTGCAGGGAGCCAACGTACTCCTGAATGACATGGGTGAGGTCAAACTGGGTACGTACAAAAGCACAACACACAGAGCAATGATTGTCTGCAGAAGTAAACGCTAGGGCAGCATATTCAGGGGCAAAAATCAGTATTAGCATGTGTAATAGAGATGTGCATCAATACACAGCGCTGTATTTAATTCTTTTTTATTTACAGTGACAAATAAAGTATCATGCATAACATATACAGTACAAGTACTGTAATAGAAATGCAACACTTTTAAAAGGAAATGCATTTTTAAGAGCAGACCTGGCAGATTAATATTTATATCAGTAGCATCATTCAAAAGAACTGTTGTGGCAATTATACTGAATCACAGAAGTCACAAAAGAATGCTCCACTTCTGTCCTCCCCTGATTTTGGCTTTACTTTACGATCTGTGAAGAAGTCTGTTCTTCCTGAGAAGTTCAGTACTTTGAAGGCAGACCTGTGTTATTCCCATATGTACTCTCTACAAGTCCATCAGTGTCTTGTGTTCTTGTGTAGCTGATTTCGGGATCTCAGCGCAGATCACTGCCACTCTGGCCCGCCGCATGTCTTTCATTGGAACTCCGTACTGGTGAGTACGCTCTGTCTGTGACCACATAAACCTTAGTCTGACATTGATGACCTTTTAGTGCCACTGTTGTTATTAATAAAGGTGCAATGCTCATTAGTCAAATTAAATTGTGTATTTAAATATATTGTTGATGACTCTCTCGACCTGCCACAAAATTCAAGGCTCCTAGAGCATGGAAATGTGATTTATTCTCTCTAAAGCTGTGCTGTGTTGTCAGGATGGCCCCGGAGGTGGCTGCAGTGGAGATTAAAGGAGGCTACAATGAGCTGTGTGACATCTGGTCTGTGGGCATCACAGCCATCGAGCTGGCCGAGCTGCAGCCCCCGCTGTTTGACCTGCACCCCCTCAGGTAACCCCTGCATCTATACACACATACACACACACCCTTAGGTAACCCTCGCATCTATACACACACAAAAAGTGAAAAAAAAAAAAAAAAAAAGCCTATCTCTGAGGAAATTCAAAATTTTTAGTTCCAAACATGGTTTGCTTTTCTGTTTGGTGAGACCACATCAGTAAGATTGGGAGCAGCAATAACCTGGTCCTCTTTCCAAGGTCTAGGCCAGTGTTTTTCAACTGGTCTGGCTTCGGGACCCACCATCACCCTAAAATGATAAGCCGCAACCCAAATAAAAGAGATATTTCAACTGATCAAATGTATTAAACCTTTGACAGAATCATTTTGGAATATTACAGTACGCCAACACAAAAAGAACACATTTTACGATCAAGTTGGAATGGAACTTTTCCTTTCTACATTCTATTAGATGCAGTTTCATTTAAAACCAAACCACATGAAATAAAAAAGTGCAATTCAAAAACATTTAAGCAGACAAAATTTTCTTTTCTTCTGGTGACTTTTTCAGTGGTAACTTCTGAAAAACATGTTATAAATATGCTTTGAGGAGAATTAAGCAGCGGTCACTTCTACTTCCTTAGGTGTAAGAGTAAGATAGCTTTTTTAGCAAACTTTTTTTTTTTTTGGTAACGCCCCACGACCCACTGAAAATGGACCAGACCCACCAGTTGAGAATCACTGGTCTAGGCCATACTCTTGAATTGTTCTTTTTTTTTTTTTTTTAGATTTAGACAAAAACTGCATTTTCCCCTCTGAGCAATATAAAGCACATGTTGCACTTGTGTTGACTGGATATACTGTGGCTGCAAGACTTATTTTACTGATCAGGATGAGGCCCCCACACAAACTGCTTCATTTGACACATAATGTAAGAATAAACAATGTCTGTGAAAGTATATGGAATTACTTTATCATGTATGAAGACATACAGCTCTGCTGCCACTTATTATAGATATGGGTCATCTGTCTTTTTATTGCATTAAATATGTTTGTGTTGGCTGGATAGCATGTACTCTATGGTGTATTTTTGTGGCATGTAGAAAAAAGTGAAAACAGATAGGCCAAACCATTTATTGTCTAAGATGAAAACATGAACATAAATAAGGGTAAATAAAACTTACAGATTCATATTGTTCCAATGCTTTCCACGAATGCGGTCAAAACCGTGTGCTCTCAATGTGTCACTCCTGTGCATAATTGGCGTGACCTTTAACCCCATACGTGGGCTCCACCAATATTGTTTACATTTGTCATCATTTTGTTCCTTTTTGTTAATTTTCATGGAAAATTGTTAAAGCAACAAAAAACTTTATTGACAAAATTGTTCATGAAGACAGCTGCACATGATTTGTCTGTGAAGGAGGTGACGATGCAGCAACAGGTTGGAATGAGTGTTTGAGGTATCTTTTTGAGAGATGCAGGAAGTCTCTACACAACTCCACAGAGGGTCACCCCCAGACCTCCACAGAGAAACCCAGGCTTAGCTTAGAGAGCTGGCGACTTGAAAATGTCCCCCTCAGAAGTGACTAACCCTTTGTTAACTGTTTGCACACTGTCCTACAGGGTCCTGTTCCTCATGTCCAAGAGTGGATACCAGCCTCCAAAACTCAAGGACAAATCCAAATGGTAAGTGCTGTCAATCAAAACTTCTTATCTTTTTGTCTTTGTAGATTTAGAGAAAGTTTATGACAGGGGTCCAGAGAGGAGCCATGGTGTTGTCTGAGGAATTCTGGTAAGGCAGAGAAGTATGTTTGAGTGGAGCAGGACATGTCTGAGAGCTGTAAGGCAGAGGTGAGATGCGCTGTAGGTGTGACAGAGGAGTTCAAGGTGGAGGTCTGGGACAAGGATCAGCTCTGAGCACCTTCTTGTTTGCTGTGGTGATGGGCAGACTGACAGATGAGGTCACACAGGAACCTCCATGGACTCTAATGTTTGCAGATGACAGTGTGATCTGTAGTGAGCGCAGGGAGCAGGTGGAGGAACATCTAGAGCAGGTAAAAGAAGGTGCTGGATTTGAAGTACTCAGCAGTCCAGACGAATGGAGAGTGTGGGTCAGAAGTGAAGAGTGTGCAGCAGGGTGGAATGAAAAATGTCAGGTGTGTTGTGTGATGAAACAGTTGGAGCAAGAATTAAATGAAAGGTGTGCAAGACAGTGAAGTTAGTTGGCATGAGAGAAGAGTATGAGGAGGATAGGGTGAGCTGGAGGCAGGTGATTCCCAGTGGTGTCCCCTGAAAGGGAACAGCTGAAAGGAACAGAAGAAGACTGTACAGTATATTTACCCAGAAAGAGGTAATTATGCCTTATGTAAGGGTTTTTTACAGTAATAGCAAGTAAATGTGAGCTATGTAGGATATGTGGTAGTAATATGTATATCCTCTTTTAATCTTTAATCACGTGTTAAAGAGGTCACTACTGCAGCCAGTGCAGTGGAGGTGACAGACAGAAGGCAGTGCACTCTGGGTTCAGAAACACATCTGATCTTCACCACTCTTCTGTGTGCAGGTCTTCCAATTTCTATCATTTTGTAAAGGCCATGTTGGTGAGAAAACCCAGTAAAAGACCCAGTGCTTCCAAGATGTTGGCAGTGAGTATGGCACACAGCATGGAGGACTTACCAGTCCTAATGCTGCTTATATTTGTGGAAATTTGAGTAAAGATGATTTTACAACCTGAACCCGGAAATGTTGGGATGTTTTTTAAATTTGAATAAAATCAAAACCAAGAGACTTTCAAATCATTTGAGCCAATATTTTATTCACTATAGAACATAGATAACATAACAAATGTTTACACTGACAAATGTTACACTGTTATGCACAAAATGAGCTCATTTCAAATTTGATGCCTGCTCAGGTCTGCTCAGGTCTCAAAGTAGTTGGGACAGGGACATGTTTACCATGGGGTAGCATTTTTTCTTTTCAAACAGTTTGAAGATGTCTGGGCATCAAAGGAGTTTTATTGTTGGAATTTGGTCCAAACATTGTCTGGAGGGGAGCAGATGTTGCTCTAAAGCCTTTATTTACCTTTCAGCATTCATAGTTCCCTCCAAAACACACAGCTGCCCATACGTACACACTTATGCCCCATCCCATTAAAGATGCTGCTTTTGAACTGAACGCTGATAACACACTGGAAGGTCTCCTCCTCTTTAGCCCCGAGGACACTGAATCCGTGATTTCCTAAAAGAATGTCAGATTTGGACTGGTCTGAACATAGAACACTGTCCCATTTTGAAATCAGGACAAGACGGTGCTTCTGGACCATGTTCACATACGGCTTACTTTTTGCATGATAGAGCTTTAGTTGGCCTCTGCAGATGGCACGGCAGATTGTGTTTACTCACAGTGGTTTCTGGAAGTATTCCTGGGCCCATTTAGTAATGTCATTGACACAGTCATGCTGATGAGTGAGGCAGTGTTGTCTGAGGGCCCCAAGGTCACGGGCTCCAATAAAGGTCTTCAGCCTTGTCCCTTGCTGATTTCTTCAGTTTTTCTGAATCTTTTGACGATGTCATGGACTGTAGATGATGAGATTTGCAAAGCCTCTGCCCATCTTTACTTCTGAGAGACTCTGCCTCTCTAAGACATCCCTTTTATAGCTAATCATGTTACAGACCTGAAATCAATTAACTTCATTAATTGCTAGATGTTCTCTCAGCTGAATCTTTTTAAAATGTCTTGCTTTTTCAGCCATTTGTCGCCCCTGTCCCAACTATTGTGAGACTTGTAGCAGGCATCAAATTTCAAATGAGCTCATGTTGTGCATAAAAGTGTAACATTTCTAAGTGTAAAAATTTGTTATGTTATCTATGTTCTATAGTGAATAAAATATTGGCTCAAGTGATTTGAAAGTTTCTTAGATTTCATTTTATTAAAATTTAAAAAAAATTTAGGGAATTTGGGTTGTAGCTGTAACCATGTATACAGTGTGATTTAAAATGTAGAAGATCTGCTAAGTCTGCTAAAGCAGCTAGTGCTGGAGCAGGGCAACCTCCATTATCAAGGATCCACTGCACCCAGCACATGGACTGTTCACACCCCTTCTCTCAAACAGATGGCATAAAGCCAGTCTGGTTGAAACTCTTCAAAGAAAGACTTCAAGAGTCCAGAACATTTCCCCTTGCCTCACACTGGTCCAGATCTTTTACATTTTGAAGAAATAAAGCTTGTTCATTGTAATCCTGTCTGCTTCTGACATCTTCCTCTCTTGGTCTTCACCAGAACCCATTTGTGACACAGCCAGGTCTGAACCAGGAACTGACCCTGGAGCTGCTTGATAAGTATCGGCATCCAGAGAAACTCAAAAACTGCCCAGCAACAGATGATGATGACATAGAGGTACTGAACAATACTTTATACAGTCTTACCAGCTCATTTCCATATGTCTGCTTTATGTTATTTACAAACGCTTAGTCAAACAGAAGCATATAGTACAACCCTTACAAGAAATATTTATTCTTCAGTGTGAACAAATCCTATATGTTTTGTTGAAGGTGGTCCCTGGGTCTTTAAGGAGAATCCAGTCTATTCACAAACACAGCCCGGCAGGGTGGACTGTCTCTGACCCACGCAGTATGCATACACAAGATATAATTCATGCTGTTTTGTTAATGCAACAAATAGAAACTGTAACTCAGTCTATATCATTGTCCTTGTCAGTTGATCGCATCTACACTCAGAGGCCCACCAAAAAGGAAGGTGGTACCACGGTAAGAGCCTGTACAGCTGTGGATAAAAATTCCAGTGTGTTTGAAGTAATGTCTGTGTGGTGGGGGTACTTGGTTGATGAGTGTGCTCTCTCCACAGTTAAGGCCTTTGCTGGGATCCAGCAGCAGTAACAAGAGTCCTGCCAGGTAAATGAAAGGCTCACTATAATAATTCATAAGCACAGGTTTATTCCCTAATCTCCCTCTCTCTGTCGTCTCTGTCTTTAGGAGCCAGGACTCAGAGTCAGACGATGACTACGATGATGTTGATGTGTACGGAAAACACCATACTATTTCCATGAAGTTATCGTTGCAGTTCTCTTTGCAGTTAGGCCAGGAAGAGGGCAGCAGTCCAAGCACAGATGCCCAGACTTCCCTCTCCCCCAACACTTGCTCCAGTTCTTTTGGGGGAATACTGAGGCATTCCCAGGCCAGCTGAGAAATATAACGCTTCCAGCATGTCATGCCTAGAATACCTTCCCCAGGAAGGTGTCCAGGAGACATTTAATACAGATGTCTGTGCCTCAGATGGCTTAATGTGGAGTTCTTGAACCAAATTCCCACCATTCAAGGACATGACTTACTTCTTGCAATGCAAGCCAAACTTTTCTCCTATCAGAGGGCCCCAAACCCTATGACTTTTTCAAGTCCTCAAAACACATGTGGACTGGTGGACTGGTTAGGCAACTCCCATAAACCCCTCAGCACTCTTTAGAGGGTTTAGAACTGGTCTAGTGTTCTACCACTGTGGCAAAAGCTGTATTGTTACAGCTAGATCTGAGGTGTAGCTACTGACTGAATTCTCCTGACCAGTGCATGGGGAGACTGGAGTGTGATCTCTTAGTAATTGGAAAACACTCCCTGGGACCTTTTTTCTTTTGCCACATGATGTTTCAAGGTATATTAGCTCCACTCCACAACATTTAGTGACTCAGGCTGGATCTCATCTAAATGAGGTGTCTTAACCTCAAGAATCTTCCTAACCACCTTAACCTAGAGTAGGTGATTAACAACAGGTGGTTAGGGTTAGATGACAGGCTCGTGCTTCAGTTCATTTAGTAAAGTTCTCTGCTCAAACACAAATGCAAGCAGCAGTCTGCTTGTGATGGTTAGTCTGTGTCGTGCTCTGACTGAATAATAGACTCTCACATCTACTCCTGGAAAAAATACTCCTCATACAACAGTAGCGTCATTCTGAGCAGAGTTTATAAAAAATTAATGTCAATGTTTATAACTAACGCACACTTGCTCTGGATGTGCTGCTGTATTTCCCCACTGTATCCCTCCTCGTTCCTGGACCGCACGGGACAGAAGAGAGCCACAGAGATGTGTTTATTTGCAAACCTTCATGGAGCTAGAGCCTTTAGGTTAAAAGCATTATGAAGGTTCAAAGCAAAGAGTGTGTCTGTATGTGACTTTCATTATGCAGAGAAGATGTGGCACGTTTTTTGTTTATTTATTTATTTTTTAGTTTATTCAATTTATTGAGTCACTTCAAACAATAAACATCGTAAACAGCTACAAAACAGCAATCATAAAATTGTGACTGAAAAGGCTTAGGCAGAAGCAAAGCTTATTAATGCCAGCCTAGTTACAATTGCTTATCCGACACTTGTAAATATATAATAATGAAGATGAATAGTAAATGAAAAAAAAAAATCATTTAGCCATAACTCTCAAATATAATAGTGCACAATAATTTTTTTTTAAAACACCAAAAGGGAACTACATGTATTTAATGCCAAGTTCACTCTGTTCCACAATTTAACACCAGTGACAGAAATACATCTCCTCCTAACTTCCTTTTTAGCTTTTTGTAAAGTAAATTTACATATCTCACAATTCATATTTGCTCTCAGGAACTAAAAAGAACCTCTGGACACAGTCTATTCTTTAGCTTTGAACATTATTTGCATAATTCTATAATATATACTACTGATTTACTGCTGACCAGAGCACATGGGAGCTCTGAGAGTGTCTGTGTTGTCACCTGTTTGTCTAGGAAGACCCTACCAGTGGAACTGAAACGTTAAAATGTGCCAGTCTTTCCTGCAGTTCAGTTGGGAGGGGATGTTAGTACAGGGTTTCTTAGGCTGTCGTGGGCAGCGACAGTGATACCTGGAGGGGCGTGATTGGGAGGAACGGCCTCCCTGATCTGAACCCGAGTGGTGTTCTGTTATTGGACTTCTGTGCTAGTCACGGATTGTCCATAACAAACACCATGTTCGAGCACAAGGGTGCCCATCAGTGCAGGTAGCACCAGGACACCCTAGGTCGGAGGTTGATGATCGACTTTATGTCGTTTCAGCTAACATTTGGCTGTGTGTCTTGGACACTCAAGTGAAGAGAGAGGCTGAGCTGTCAACTGATCACCACCTGGTGGTGAGTTGGATCTGCTGGCGGAGGAGGAGGCCAGACAGACTCAGCAGGCCCAAATGTATTGTGAGGGTCTGTTGGGAACATCTGGCTGAGCCTCTTGTCAGAGGGGTCTTAAACTCCCACCTCCAGCAGAGCTTCAACCAGATCCTCAGGGAGGTTGGGGACATTGAGTCTGAGTGGACCATGTTCTCTGTCTCTATTGTCGACGCGGCCGTTTGGAGCTGTGGCCGTAAGGTCTCTGGTGCCTGTCCTGGTGGCAACCCCCAAACCTGGTGGTGGACACCGGAAGTAAGGGATGCTGTCAGGCTGAAGAAGGAGTCCTATCAAGCCTGGCTGGCTTGTGGGACTCCTGAGGCAGCCCACCGGTACTGGCAGGCCAAGCGTGCTGCAGTCTGGGCGGTTGTGGAGGCAAAAACTCAGGTCTGGGAGGAGTTCGGGGAGGCCATGGAGGAGGACTATTGGTCGGCCTCAGAGAAATTCTGGCAAATCGTCCACTTCCTCACGAAGGGGTAGCAGTTCTTCACTAACACTGTTTACAGTGGAGGTGGAAGGCTGCTGACCTCAACTGGGGATGGAGTCGGGCGGTGGAAGGAATACTTTGAGGATCTCCTCAATCCCACTGACACGCCTTCCATTGAGGAAGCAGAGGCTGGGGACTTCCTGGTGGACTCATCTATCATCCAAGCTGAAGTCACTGAGATGATTAAAAAACTCACCGGGGGTGGATGAGATCCGCCCTGAGTACCTCAAGTCTCTGGATGTTGTGGGGCTGTATTGGTTGACATCTCAACATTGCGTGGCGGTCGGGGACAGTGCCTCTGGACTGGCAGACCGGGGTGGTGGTCCCTCTTTTCAAGATGGGGGACCAGAGGGTGTGTTCTAACTACAGGGGGATCACACTTCTCAGCCTCCCTGGGAAAGTCTATTCCAGGGTACTGGAGAGGAGAATTCGAATGATAGTCTCGGATTCAGGACAAACAATGCAGTTTTTGTCCCAGTCGTGGAACAGTGGACCAGCTCTACACCCTCTATCGGGTGCTCGAGGGTTCATGGGAGTTCGCCCAACCAGTTCACGTGTGCAGGGTGGATGGGTGCTCCTTTAGAGATAGGGTGAGGAGCTCAATCACTCGGGGGGAGCTCGGAGTAGCACCGCTGCTCCTCCACATTGAGAGGGGCCAGCTGAGGTGGCTCAGGCATCTGTTCTGGATGCCCCCTGGACGCCTCCTTGGTGAGGTGTTCCGGGCATGTCCCACTGGGAGGAGGTCCCAGGGAAGACCTGGGATACCCTGGAGGGACTATGTTTCTCAGCTGGCCTGGGAAGTCTGGGCATTCCTGCTGAGATGGGTGCCCCCGCAACCCGGCCCCGGATATGAGGAAGAAGATGGATGGATGGGCATTTTTCTCACTAAGTGCACTGTGCTTCTCCTGTCCATCTTAGGCCTACAATACAGCCCCCCAGCCCCCTGCAGAACAGCGAGGTCCACAGGTTATCCCTGTCTAACAGCAGAAGATCCCAGCCCACGAACTGTGAGCGCAGCCTCAGCCCCCCAGTATACCAGACTCGTCCCCCCCTTCCTCCAAAGGTCAGACATAATTTCTGTGTTCTGTTGAAAAGTATATCATGTTTGGGACTATGTTTCCCAGCATTCATCTCACTCTACTGTGGGAACAGACCAAACCCTGCAACAGCCCTGAGGACAGCCTAACAGAGGAGCCGCGCATCGGCAGACCTGCCTCTGCCCCCTTCTTGGTGACGAGGGCCTCCAGCAGGTCCCAGGACCAGCCTGTTCCTCTGCCACGGTCATTTAAGATATCAGGTTTGGACCAGTTATACTGTTCACCTCACCTCAGCCCCTCTGGCCCTCTGGCCCCCCTTGTGTTCAAAATAATAGCAGTGTGTGTATCAACGTGAGTAAGTCTTAAAATCCTTGTTCTTTTATTTCCACACATGCAAATGCTCGAGAACACTGCTCTTTCTATTCCAAATCGAAACATGAACAAAAAAATTATCATATTTGTTATTCCTTTACAAAAAGTGAAGAAAAAGGAATATTAGGCTGTTCAAAAAATAGCAGTCTGCACCTTTCTTAACAAACTCAAACATTTACTATATATGATTTAAGATTTTGCTTTACTGTGGATCTCTGAACTAATATTTAGTTGTATAACCACAGTTTTTGAGAACTGCTCTTCATCTGTGATGCATGGAGTCCACTAACTTCTGGCACGTATCACAGCCCAGGACGATTGGACTACATTCCGCAATTCCTCTGCATTTCTTGGTTTGGCCTCAGAAACAGCATTTTTAATGTCACCTCACCTTTTTCCCCTCTCCAGTCAACTTTTTAATAAGAGTACGCTGTTCTTCTGTACAATGTCCCTGGGCACTGCATCACGACTGCACCATGGCTGCCCACTGCTCCTGACAGGTTGCCCCAGCAGCACTGAAGGATGGGTCAAATGCAGAGAATAAATTTCCCAATGGTGACAATAAAGGATACCTTATCTTACCTTATGTCTCAAACGACCCATTTTACTCTGATTTTAGGAGAGAAATGTGATATAACCAGTCTGTACAACATGTGCTGCCTTTGTCTTTTCATAAGGTACAGATGTTTAACAGCTGGTTTCTCACAGCTGACTGAGGTCCTGAGAGCACCACACTGCTATTATTTTGAACAGGCACCATTCAATTAATTATTCAAATAAAAAGAATTAGCAGCATGCATTTCAGGACTGTTGGGTCTATTGGTTTTCTATTACTCTACTACACCTGCTCGCAAGTTATATGCCATGTAGAAATATAAATATAAAAATATAATAATATCTTTTTTTTTTTTTTTTTTTTTTTTTTTTTTTACCCAAAACAATGATTGTTTTGCTTCGTGATGTTGGACTGCATTATTTTAAACTGTAACACTACCATACTGGTGTAGACTAGATGCTTCTAAATTGACAATGTATATACTTCTGCTTTCAAAACACTACTATAATATTATCATCTTATCCTTACACACAGATCGAACTGCAAACCGACCCTCCACAGACCCCCCGCCTCTAGAACTGCCTCCACAGCTGCCTCCGAAAGGGCGCCGGCGTCAGCCCACAACCAAGGTTACTTTTTACACTTTTTTCCTTACTCTTGTTGCTGTGTAACCTGATATAAGGTAGTTGTATGAATCTGGAATGCCCCTGTTGAAAACGTTTGTAAAGAGGAGGGACTTCAGCAAAATGTTTGATTGGATAAAGTGTCAGCTATCGACAATGATAACAATGCCTACCACATGACATAGCCATAAACAATATCATAAAAATGTTGATGGAGGATTGTATAGCAGCATGGGTAACATTTTTTGATGTTTTCCATGTCGCCTTGTTGTTAACAAATACTAGTACTAAGTACTTGCATGGTAACTAGGGCTGCTCGATTATGGAAAAAGTAATTTTTCATGCACTGCCAAAATAATAACATGTAGAGAAAGAGTAGCTTTATAATTTATTTGTGTTAATTGATTCATAGAGCCTTGTATAAGACTTTGGACAATATTCTGGACAAAGACAAGAATGCATCTAGCTTTGGCTGCTCTGTAAAGTCCTTACATACAAACGTAAAGAGCATTCAGAATCAAATTTAACTAATAATTTTTTCACAACAAAAGGTTCAAAGGCAGTCATCTGGACTTGAGTTTTGAAGTTGAAGACATTTCACTTCTTATCCAAGAGGCTTTCTCAATTCTGAAATTGAGAAGGAGAGCTGGTTTATCTGCTCCTAGGAAGGAGGAGTTAGACCTGAAACTAACTACTATTGGATTCAGGAAACTATGAATGGCCTGAGTGGTTTCGGGTTCCTTTGTCCTCTGGAGTGAGAGTTGCTAACCCTCCCCAGCCTGGTCAGCTCCTTCAGATGTTAATGACCTGAGTGAAACTGGTTTGTTTTGTTTGGGTTTCAGGAGACTGTTGTAAACAGATGGGAGGTTGTATATGAGCCCACCATTTCTGTTAAGAAAAGGTTTAGCTTTTTGACAAAATTGCTGCGATGCAGTTCCCCTGGATGAGTGAGAGTCTTTACAGACTTAATCATTTTTTCTTGATTATATAGATTTTGTAATCATTGGGAGCCAAAATTGTAATCACAATTAAAATGTAATTAATTGCACAGCCCTAAAGGTAAATAGCATTGTAGCATTTCAACATTTCCTACCTGTGTCCTGTTTCTTTGCAGCTCAGTTCTGTTTAATGACATCCTCCCGTCCTCCATTCCTTGTCTCCTTGCTTGTTTTGGCGAGAGTGTGTCCTAAGGGACTCTCTCATTGGTGAGTGGGGCTAACATGCGAGAAGACAAGGAATTTAGTTGAAGTATTTTCTTATCTTATTGCTACAGTTACAGTGCTGTTTACAAAACTAGGCTTAAATGCTTTAAAAATAGTTTGGTTCTTGAAAATGCAAACTTCTCACAAGCAGAAAATATAATTACAAACAACTGTGCAAAACTGTGAGAAGGTAAAACAATACGAGGAATACAACATATTAGAGAAAGAAATTATAATATCTCGCAATCTCATGATCTCGGAAGATCAAAATATCACAAGATTTTTGTGAAGGTAAAAATTAGTCTCATGGTCTCAGGATCAGGTTTTGTTTGCACTTTTAACAAATTAGTCAGTTGAGGTTGTGGCAAATCATTTGTCAGTATATACTGTATGTTCTGCAGTTGCATATAAAGTAAATACCTATTATTACAAGTTGATTTTAAAAATACATCTAAATAGTTCAGCATTTTATGATTTTCAGGTGAATACATGTTTTATTTGTGTAAAAAACATATTTCAGTAGTGTGAAAATTTCATCTCATTAACCCAGTCTCATGTTATGTCTCATCTCGTAGGATTTGTGTTTTGTCACACCCCTACTAAATAAGTAACTAAACTCAGTAGATTACAATACAAATGCATTTACATGGAGCGCTATTGAAGACTGTCTGTTTGATTCCAGGATGCATCAGAGTGTGGGAGCCCCATCATGAAAAAACCTCCAGTGAGTTACTGCAGTGCCATCTGATTCCTGACATGTCCCAAAATACACACATATTCCAAGGACTAGACATAGTGTATGGTTATAGCCTTGTAGAAAATACATTGTACAGTACACCATCAAAAGCCTCTTTTTCTTTCTGTTCCTCCCAGATCCACTTTAAGAAGGTCTTCCATGGATGTCCTCTGAAGATCCACTGCTCGACCACGTGGGAAAACCCTGCTACGAAAGGTAGGCCTCCTCCCCCCTGGCTTCACTCTGCTCCCACTCTGTTTGACTTTGCTCTGGTTCCTCCTCAGACCAGCACCTGATCCTGGGGGCCGAGGAGGGCATCTACACACTCAACCTGAACAGCACAGAGGCCACA
This sequence comes from Bostrychus sinensis, assembly GCA_020698575.1. Taxonomy (NCBI): domain Eukaryota; kingdom Metazoa; phylum Chordata; class Actinopteri; order Gobiiformes; family Eleotridae; genus Bostrychus; species Bostrychus sinensis. Next base: position 38,986,407 of record CM036245.1, read on the forward strand.
ATGGAGCTGGTAACACCACCACACACTCTGGCCCTCTTCCAACGGGACAGCATTAGGATCCCATCAGTGTCGGACAGGCTTTAGGACACGGTTTATGGTATCACTGATGGGACATGGTCTTCTGCTGGTACTCAGGATTTCAAGTTCTGATTTTGCTAAATTTAGAGCCAGAACTGATTTAGTCCTGGTTTAGTCTTTGTTTACTTTTAGTTTACAGATGTGAACAAAATTGTTCATAAAACAAAGACAAACCCACAGCGTTCACTGAAATAACCTAAAACTGACAAAAGTAATAATAAATCATCATTTACTAAAGATGAACTCATGTAAATCAGACTCCACGTTTGAATGTGTTTCAGCAGAACTGTTTAAAAAAAATAATTCATGAAACAGACCTGGACAGAAATGATGGGAACCTTCAGTTAACATTAAAGTGAACAGACCAGAGTTCATAAAGCCACTACAGAACAGTCCAGTGTTTTGTCTAAACCTCTTGTGTGTTTTAGACCATTGTCCTGTTAGAGGACCCAAGACCTGAGACTGGAGCTGTCTGGCTCTGGGCAGAACATTTCACTCCAGAATGTCTTAATAGTTTCAGTCTTCATTGTACCGTGAGATTCTGCTCACAGCTGTCTTCACAACACTAACTATATGTAAGACAGCCAGGGAACAAATAAAGAAGGCTCCACACAAGGCTTGCTTTTCTCATTTTGAAGGTTCTCCTTTATGTGATATTTTGTAAGTGAAACACACAGAAAAACAAATCATCAGCTATAATGTACGTGTGGAGTACTTGATACAAACAGCTACCTTCTGAGAGTCTTTAATAATAAGAGAGAGCCTTTATTTGATTTACATCTTTGTCTATAATGTTTTTTCTAATCTCAGTTTTTTTCAACTCTCTTCTTCTCTGTCTCTGGTTCGTGTTCAGTGTAGTGCACACCTGACAGCAGTGAGCACTTTTCACCTGTAAAGAATCACACACTGAAGAGACCTGTGCTGCTCTTTAAAAAATGTAATAGGGGTCTGATTATTTTGGTCCAGGTCTGTGTCTGTGCAGGATTTACCCCACCTCAGGCCAAAAGTAGCTGGCACTGGCTTAACTGCTGTGTCTCAGGCCTGCTTTTAATGTGACTCATCAAACAGTTAAATGGCATTTTGCACACCAGCTGTGACCTCTGATTATCTGAAAATTATGTCTTGAATTCCTGGTGGAAACCGTCCTGCTCCTCACTGTGCTGCTCTGGTTTTGCACAAACAGGGTGGACATGTTTTAGTCCAATCAAACTCTTCTGGCTTACAGATGTAGTAGTTTGAACATAGAAGCCTCTGGGCTTTCAGCTGTAAATGTTACAGAAAACATTCATTGAAGTGACTGCTGTGTTTCTGTTTCAGTTGTTTCCCGGGAAATGCACCTGGGTCTACTACATCAACAACATCCTCATGTCTGTTTCAGGTAACTGTTGTTTTCTTTACATTTTATTGGGCTGAGGGAAGTGTGAGGGCTGTCTCCATGGATGGGTCATGATCACTGGATAATCACATTTCAGTCATATTTCTAAGTCTGGCCTGTATGTGTGCAACATGGGTCATGCTTTAGATTCTGACAGTGAAAAATGCACAGACAAACAAGCCTATTTTAGAAAAACTACACATGTCTCAAATAGTAAAAGCAGAAGTATTTGTACTTGTTACTCTGGTTTACTGTAGTTGTCATAACCATGTGTTTTAGGTAAGTCATCACAGCTTCACTCCCATTCACTCAAAGAGCTGTATGAGCAGGCACGCAGAGACCAGAGGATGCCCACTCACAGACTCCTGCACAGGTACCAGCTCCTCCCTCTGTGTCCTCAACATGTCCCACCTCTGTGTCCTCAACATGTCCCACCACTGTGTCCTCAACATGTCCCACCACTGTGTCCTCAACATGTCCCACCTCTGTGTCCTCAACATGTCCCACCTCTGTGTCCTCGACATGTCCCACCTCTGTGTCCTCAACATGTCCCACCTCTGTGTCCTCGACATGTCCCACCTCTGTGTCCTCGACATGTCCCACCTCTGTGTCCTCGACATGTCCCACCTCTGTGTCCTCGACATGTCCCACCACTGTGTCCTCGACATGTCCCACCTCTGTGTCCTCGACATGTCCCACCTCTGTGTCCTCGACATGTCCCACCTCTGTGTCCTCAACATGTCCCACCACTGTGTCCTCAACATGTCCCACCTCTGTGTCCTCAACATGTCCCACCACTGTGTCCTCAACATGTCCCACCTCCTTGTCCTCAACATGTCCCACCACTGTGTCCTCAACATGTCCCACCTCTGTGTCCTCAACATGTCCCACCTCTGTGTCCTCAACATGTCCCACCTCTGTGTCCTCAACATGTCCCACCTCTGTGTCCTCAACATGTCCCACCACTGTGTCCTCAACATGTCCCACCTCTGTGTCCTCAACATGTCCCACCACTGTGTCCTCAACATGTCCCACCTCTGTGTCCTCAACATGTCCCACCACTGTGTCCTCAACATGTCCCACCACTGTGTCCTCGACATGTCCCACCACTGTGTCCTCGACATGTCCCACCTCTGTGTCCTCGACATGTCCCACCTCTGTGTCCTCAACATGTCCCACCTCTGTGTCCTCAACATGTCCCACCACTGTGTCCTCAACATGTCCCACCACTGTGTCCTCAACATGTCCCACCACTGTGTCCTCAACATGTCCCACCTCTGTGTCCTCGACATGTCCCACCACTGTGTCCTCGACATGTCCCACCTCTGTGTCCTCAACATGTCCCACCTCTGTGTCCTCAACATGTCCCACCACTGTGTCCTCAACATGTCCCACCTCTGTGTCCTCAACATGTCCCACCACTGTGTCCTCAACATGTCCCACCACTGTGTCCTCGACATGTCCCACCACTGTGTCCTCGACATGTCCCACCACTGTGTCCTCGACATGTCCCACCACTGTGTCCTCGACATGTCCCACCTCTGTGTCCTCAACATGTCCCACCTCTGTGTCCTCAACATGTCCTCTTTCTGTCTCCTCAGGAAATTTGCAGTGACTTCTAAAATCCCTGACACCAAAGGATGTAGGACATGCTCTGCAGGTGAGATATTATGGATTATTTGAAATTTTAAATAAACAGGTGTTAGTCCCTCCCACCATCCAGAGTGCACCCCTGCATACATTACAGTACTATGTTTAGTACCTACAGTATGTGTTATGAAATGTTTAATTTCAGCTGCATAGTTATGTTTTGCAGAAAAAAAAAAATAATTTTTTTTAAACAACACACATATTTTGTTTATTTAGAACCAACTATAGAACCAAGATTTTCTGTGTGGTATTATGATGTTAAAGTCCACATACAATAAATTGTTGTTTTGTTTTGAAGATTTTGAATTTTAATAAAACAACAACAACAACAACAAAAAATAAATAAATAAATAAAAGCCTAAATCAAGTGTCATCCATCTCAGATATGTTCAATATACACCATATTAACATCAGAATCAGAATCAGAATCAGAAGATTTTCAGAATCAGAAGATTTTTATTGCCATTGTCAGTGAACAACACAATTCACAGACTAGGAACTTGTTTCGGTGCTACTGTGCAACATATAACACTACTAGTAATAATAAAAAATATCACTATGATAAAAAGAAACTTTAAAAATATAAAATACAAAGTATAAGGGCATGCAAAGGAATAAGTTTACTAAGTTAAATAGCCAGATAAATTAGGCATGGATAAAAGCATGGATGACAGCTGCTATCATTCCATCCCCACTAAAGTGATTTCTAGACCCTTTTTGAGGTTTTGCCACTAGTCTGTACTACAAGTTACATAAGTTGAACAGTAAATGATGATGCATTTTAGCTTTTTGCTTCAGTTCTTGAGTTAATGTGAGTATGTATGTATGTCTACCAACATTTAAAACTCATACTGTCAATGTGAAAAATCCTGCTTTTATGAAACACAGACATGTGACTGAGGCCCTCAGAATATGTCCACTAAGCCTTTTATGTCCAACACTCAGTTTTTCTGTGTGACTCTTTTGCAGCAGGGACCATGCAGCGAGGCTCTGTGTTCCTGTGCTGTGCTCTGGACACCAGTGTGGTGCTGCTGCAGTGGTACGAGCCCATGCACAAGTTTATGCTCATCAAGGTGTGTAAGCTTTGAAGGTGTTATAAGATGTGTTTTTCTGAGGAGCACAACTAACCTTTACAACTAGATTAATATTATGTAAGGGTCAAATCAGAAAATAAATCAGACTATTACATACATGTGTAAACTGTATGGATATAGTACAATTACCATTTTGTTACAGTGTTGAATATTAATGCAAAAGACAATACACTAAAGACATGCAGATGTTTATAGTTGTAATGCAATAGATCAGTGGTTCCTAAAGTGGGGTCCAGGCCCCCTGGTGGCCTGCGAAGGTACTCCAGCAGGGCCTCCAGAGGTTGCCTACATTAAGTACATAAAAAGAAATTAAGTTTGAAATGAATTACAATTAAGTAAATATCACTTTGAAGCCATTTTTAGCCAACAGTGTTTTTTGTAATGTTTTACAGAAATCTATAGGGAAAAACATGACAGACTTTTCAATATTGTAAAGTTTTATTGTTGGGGGTCTGCATGGGATTGTCTAATTCTGTGACACTCTTGACTTTGAGAAAGGCTGCAATACTGTGAACTCCTCCAAAGGTTAATATAAGTACTCAAGGATTTAAAGTCACCTCATGTAACCTGAGTTCCTGTTAGACTCTAAACTTGTTTGTACACCCCTCTGTGTGACCGGCAGACGTTCGACTTCCCTCTGCCCAGTCCATTGCGTGTCTTTGAGATGGTCGTGGTCCCTCACCAGGAGTACCCGCAGGTGTGCATCGGCGTGTCCCGGGGGTCCAGCCCCCTCCTGCCAATCTCTGTACAGTACATCAATCTGAACTCCAACACTTCCTGGTTCACCAACATGGGCCTGGGTACGTGCACACAAACTGCACTCACAAAGCACCTCACCATGAACACTAACACTAGTGTGTCCTCACAGAGAAGCCCTGTCCTGAGGTGGTCCAGATCAACCAGCTGGACAACAGCACGCTGCTCGTCCTCATGGACAGTGAGTCCAATGTACTTTATTCATACTACTTCTTTAAAGGGGGATATCTTCAAAATTGGCCTTTCTTCTGTCTCCCATGCTATAATGTAACATGGGAGACAGAAAACCTGAAATTGTGTTCTGTTTCATTCACGCCTGTTTGAGTAATCCTGTATTCTCTGGCGCTGAGTTTCTGAGGCTTCAAAATGTTTGGTTTCTACAAACCTTTACCTCTCCCACAAACCCCCGCCCACTCCAGGAAGTACTAACCAATCAACAAGCCCTCTACATCCAGTCTGCTCTCATTCATTTATCCAAAAGAACAGTTTACATCTCTGTTTCCACTGATTCCTCACAGACATTTTTCATTTAAAACGGCATCATACTAAAAGTTTGAAGAAGTGAAGTGATTTTTCTAACACTGATTATGTTCAAGTATTTATTAAAAATGTTCTCTTTTTGTCACATAATGTTTTTTTAAAAGTTGTAAAATGTGCTGCTGTTCTAGAGGTGACCAAGATTGGTTTAAAATATCAGAATCAGAATTTCTTTGTTTTATCCCTGAGGAGAAATTCTTTTTTGTTACAGACATGCAACCCGACTAAGAAATGAAAAGATGAAAAATTACGATATAATAAAAATCTAAAAAATATCAACAGCTCAAAACCCCAGATGTCTCTAAAACACTTTAGCAAAAATGAACATCAATTTTTTTGATTCCACTTTTTGCCCAAGATTCTGTGTCAGCCAATCAGATTTTTCCAGGCAGCAGCAGTAGCAGACTGTCGAGGGCCTGACCTGGAGATGTTGAAAACTTCTGAGGAGCTTGGAGTGTAATTGTGTTCTAACTCTCCTCAGAGTCAGTACATGTGGTTGGCCTGGAGGGGGAGCTGAAGAGCACAAGGATTCTGTCCCATCAGACCAGCTTCTCTCAGGAGGTGGAGTCAGTTGGTGAGAACACACATGCTCCACACCCTTCAGGAGACTTCAGGTGAGGCTGGGTGGCCTTCGTTTGCTGATGTGAGCTTGTTGTTTGCAGTGTATTTTGATGACTCGTTGCTGGCTGTGTGGCGTCATGGCTGGCAGAGAAGAGGGCAGGACTTGACGGAAGTGCTCGAGGAGGTCACTGACCACAAGAAAACCTACCGACTACTGCACTCTGACAGGTACTGGACTACAGGTTCCTCATTATTGTGATGTTCTCCATTCATAAGTTGATTTACGTGAACTTCATTGGCTGCTCAGAGAAATTCAGCGCACAGACAGCCATTTTAGCTCATCCCTACTTTCTGCTGTATAACAGATATTTTTTAAACAAGCATGTTATTGGCTGCACATGCTCCCCGTTAAGGCCTCCATACACCAAGGCGACGATCGCCCATCTGAAGCCGTCTGAACGGTTCTTCCACGTCGCTCATTTCCGTCCTTTTGATATGTATGCGCCGTCAGCCCCCATCGCTCCAGGACGGAGGCGGTCTGACTAGTTTTCTGCCGATTGGCCTTGTTGTTGAATCTGCGTCTTTGGTCTTTGGCACGAAGCGCTCTGATAGGCCTAGCACTACAGCTGCCGCGCCAATCAGCTCACGGGAATTTTAGCGGAAGTGACGGAGTGACGAGAGGTGAAAAGCTCCAAGCGAATTGCGCTGTTGAATCCAAGACTTAACCCACTTCATCCGCTTTCTTCTCCTTGGCCTCTGTTCTTCTTCAAGTAACAGAGCAGCGGCACCTAATCCACACAGAACAATGTCCAAACCGGCCATTATCACGCTTCTCAAATGTTCAAACAAGCTGAGAACAGTGGCAGACCAAGGCTCGCTACATGCATATGTACTCCGCAAACATTGTGTCATTTCTGTTTATCTTTGTTCACTGGCTAGCGCCATCTGCCGCTTTGGGGGGGTTATTACATCACGCGCATGCGCAAGACACGGTCTTTAGGTCGGCTGTCGCTTCGGTGAATGAAGAGGGAAAAAGGTCATGCGACGTGAGGAAACGGGAGGGAACGAGAGGAGACGAGAAGAGACGAGCTGTCGCTCCGTCTTTTCGGTGGCAGTCTGGGAGTCGCCCTGGTGTATCGAGGCCTTTAGTGAAAGTCAGGGATCAGACGCCAAAGATTCCAGTCACAACCTGTGTCAGGAATAGCATGCGGTGTAAACCCCTGCCAAAGTACACATGCAAATGATCTGCTGTGGCATTTTACTGGAGCACAAGTCTGATTTCTTTATTTTTAAAGGGGCTAAATTCAGCAAAATTGACTTTTCCTTTCTTTCTCCCATATTATAATGTTGTTCCCTTGTGAAAAACATATGACTACATTCAAACAAATCCCTTTTTCCCTAAGTCTTTGTACAACTGGCTTCTGCTGCTGTCCCCGTTCACAAATAAGCACAGAGGTGCTCATAATATGCTGTATTCTGGTGTTTTATGGCAAAACCAGCAACAATCTGCCATGTTTGTTTGGGTCAGTGCTGCACTGCTTACATCCTGCCCTTTGTGCCACCTGTGATTGTTCCCCCCATAAGAATGAAACTCAAACCAATGAGGTACCAGGGGAACTTCTTTGTATAGAATAGGAAAAGAGTTTTTCTCGCTGGACAGGGTAACCCACTCTAGGAAGTACTGCCCAATCAACAAGTCCTCTACTTCCAGTCTTCTCTCATTCATTTATCTAAAAAAAAGTGTACAGCTCTGCTTCAACTGATTTCTCAAAGACATTTGTCTTTTTGGAGTAAAATGGTATCATACAAAAAGTTTAAGGAAATAAAAAGCCCTTTTTCTCTGACTATATTCAAAAGACCGTAACAGCTCTGCCCTCTGCTGGTCTCTTTTTTTCTTTGTGACAGTAGTAACATAGTAGTTGTTACTACTGTTGTTTGACATTTAAAAATCTGCACCGTCTAGGAAGGTGTATAAAATATTCCAGTTACAGTACAATAGAGTACGGTAGGCTACAGTAATAAATTGATTAGTGAAATGAAAAAACAAAAAACAAAAACTAGAGGCAATAATTACAAGAAATGTAGATATGAGGTGGATAATATGATTTAGAGTTACTTCTTGCAATTGTTTTTCTTTTATGGCATTACTTTATAGCATTTTTGGGAGTAGTAAAGTTAGTCTCTGAAACATTTTCTTTTTGTCAGATAATGTTGTTAAAGGTTGTAAAAATGTGCTGCTGTTCTAGAGGTGACCAATGTTGGTTAAAAAATATAAATAAAAACATAACATAGCCCCTTTAAAAACCTCTGACCTCTGACCCCCTCACTCTTGTGGCAGGATGGTGGTGTTAGAGACGCGGCAGACAGATGACCTGCCGGGCATGTCCAACCTCTACCTCCTGGAGAACAATGACAGCTACATCATGCTGCCCTGACCAGTGTGAGCACAGTGGGGACAAACCAGTGTGAGCACAGTGGGACTGACCAGTGTGAGCCGAGTGGGACTGACCAGTGTGAGCACAGTGGGGACTGACCAATGGGAGCACAGTGGGATTGACCAGTGTGAACACAGTGGGGACAAGTGGGGACAGACCAGTGAGAGCACAGTGGGGACCGACCAGTGTGAGCAAAGTGGGGACTCAGTGCTGCGATGGAGGACAGTATGATGCTCCTGTGCTCTGCTCATGTGGAGGAGAGTTTACAAAATGTTCAGACAGGACACATGGAAACATCCACACTGTGAAAAACCAGAGGCTGCTGCTTCTGTGTTGAAGGAACTCATGGCTCCTCCACGTCCTGTGTGTGGCCCCTGACCGTGAGGCAGGACCACAACATGTCATTCACGCTGTTTGTGTTTTATCAAACATTCATTTGTGTCTTTATAGGTATAATAAAAGTTATTAACAGTATACAATCATTGAGTTGGTCTCAGTAAATCCACATCATACATTCTGCTGTGATAAGATCAAGTCATTGCCTGTTAGTCACGGCCAGTGTGATCCTAGTCTACACATGCACATCCGGAATAATGTAAAAATATAAATATTCTCTGCAGTTATTATACATGTTATTACTGTATTCCATGTTTTATTGAAAGAGTGGTGTTGTATATGTCAAGAAAAATCATCCAGGTCTAAGAATCCTAGACAACAAAATCGAGGCAAGTGCTCTGATAAAGAGCAGCCACATCGGGACGCAGCATCACGCACTACGCATTCTGGATCCGCATTACGCAAACTGGATCCGCTGGCTGCGCGGAGGCTGAGACGCGGCCGAGAGGATGCTGACTCCGGCTCACAGAGGCTTCCTGTCGGGGTTTGTTGTCTGGCGACGGCTGGAGAAAGATGCGCTGCGGCAGAGCGGCTGTGGACGCCCGCTCAGCTGAGCACGCTGCTGCTGCTCTCGTCTGCCTCTGCCATTTCTTTTTCTGTGATTATTTCCAGGTCAGAATCTCGGTTTCCTGTGCGGCTTGTTTGTAGCTGCTAAAAATGGCCGGAGATGGCGGCGCACTGAAGGATATCAATGAGATTAAATCGCAGTTCCGCACCAGAGAGGGTTTCTACAAGCTGCTCACCCTCTCAGACTCTCAGCAGCGAGGAGGCCTGCCCCGGGGGCCGTCCGCGGGAACGACGCTGGGGCCCGTGGCGGGGGCCGGGTCCATACCCGGCGGAGGGGTCGGGCTGCTGCAGGGGCCGGGGGCCGCCGCGTCCTCCTCCTCTAACGCCGCGGCCAGCTCGTCTCCAGCGGGCTTCTTGCCCCCTGTCAGGGTCTCCATGGTCAAGCTACAGCCCGAGGACCCCGGAGAGGAGTCCGAGCGCGTGTGCTTCAACATCGGCCGGGAGCTGTACTTCTACACATACACCAACATCAAGAAGGTGAGACAGCCGCAGACACATGCTGCTCAGCCCCGTTAGCCTAGCAGCTAGCCTCGCTCCTGTCCTGATGCTTTTCATCTGTGTGGCCCGTTTATGAGAGCTTAAAGCGGGCTGCTGGACTGGAGCAGGCAGCCTCTCCTCGCAGCAGCAGAGCGAGGGGACACTGCAGGGGCGCGTGCGTACGGCCTGCGTGGACAGGCAGCAGCAGGGTGAGCTGGGGCAGCCAACAGGGACAGGCTGTGGGGACAGGCACATCGGTGAGCAGATGTGAATGGCGTCACTAGAGGTGAGAAACGGGGCACCAGCCGCTGGTCACACTGCAGCTCCCTCCAGCGCACACACGGGCTGTCTGAGGGACCTCAGGGGTCCACACTACACCGGGGCCACGCAACACACCGGGAGCTTGCTCCTTTCTCATAACAGACGACTTCAAAAATGGCTGGGGCGACTCTGTGCACATCTACTACAGAATTAACACAGCCCCCGAAGAAGGGATTTGGCTCTATCGTTAAGAGCAAGCTGGTAGTAAAAACACGACATTCTGTGATCTAACATTAATGGTAAAAACTAAATGTACAACTGTATTAATACAGTTGTGTACAACTCAGTCTAAAGTAATGGTCATATAGGCTACACAGTACTCACGCTGTCGGGCTTATGTAGTGCTCATGCACAGCCACAGTACACACACAGCTGGGTTTACCATTAATGTGTCTGCGCAGATGGACTTCCTCCTCACACATCATCCTGTCATGATGCTTTTCAGGATGACAGTGTTTATTTATCCATAAAACAAACAATATTTTCATACAAATAACATATTGTAAAAAGTCTGTAGAATAATAAAGCCTATATAGCACATCCTTTTTGTGTAGATGGCTGGCCTCCCCTGTGCCACAGAGTTCTCTCTAGCCGCTCTCCTCCAACTGAATTAGTGACTCTAATTGGCATAGTCCAGTGAACAGTCCAGTGAGTGGTCCAATGAACAGCAGTAGAGCAGGCTCCTATATTTGGAGCCAACTGAAGGTGTTTTGCTTGTGTTCAGCGTGACACAGACAGTAAATACAGTGGCTGTTAATAATCATAAGCTAAACAGCTAATAATCATAATAATCATAAGCTCTTTCTTTTAAACATCTCTGTTGAGTTCTGCTGGACGCTGCTTCACCTGCTGGACACCTGCAGGACAGCAGAGCACTCTGATAGAACCATAGTGTACAGTTTTTGGTGATGCTTCATACCCCGTTTGGAAATGAGGATTAAGATTGTAAACAGTGGCGGAAGAAATACTTAAGTAAAAAGTACTGTTACTTCAAAATAATATTACTCAAGTAGAAGTTGACATACATACATTTCAAATAGAAAATACTTTTGAATGTTCTTCTACTCTACTCACTAAACCGCAGAGGACAACAAATACTTTTAATTCTGTAGAAAGTTTAAAGTTTTACTTTAAAGGTGCTATGAGCAGTATTTCATCTAATTCATTTCCTTTTTTTATATTTCATTACAACTACCTAAATGTGCAAAGATATGATGTAAACATGTTATTTAGATATTAGTTTTATTGATAACAATGGTACAGCTGATTTATTAACTATTAAAAATATATTTTATATAATGCCCAAGTTGCTTTTGTTTACATTTTTTTGCCGATCGTCCAATCAGAAAAGCTGAAAGACTGGCAACCTACAGACTGTTGTTTTGATTTAGACTGCATTTTTAAACCAGTGTGAGCGCATGCTGCTTACAGTACCTTTATGTTTGTTAAGTTTTTACTCAATTAAAAGTAAAAGTATGTTCTAGAACAGGGGTAGGTAAGTTTGATTGCAGTCTGGCAAATAATTTTTGAACCACCAGGTGGCGGGCCACAAGAATGGACATACAGTTCTCTGTCATGGTTCCTTGGCAGCTTTAAATGAACATACATTAGCAGGAAATTAGATCAACATTGGATACTTATTGGATAGAGGTGAAGGTAACCATGATAGAAAGAGGGCACATGATAGAATGCTTGCTTTATTGGTTGGAGGCAACTAAAACCATGAAACCATGACAGAGAGCTGTATGCTTGCAAATAGAGTCTTACAGCACCTGAAAAAAGTGGATATCAGCTAAAAAGTTGTTGAGGGCCAAGTTTAGCTTGCAGGTCAGAGGTTGCCTACCCCAGGTCTAGAAAATGTTCTCTGAAAGTACCTTTACTTCTCATTGCTTCCCATTGCTTTGTGAAGAGTGCACACCCCACATCATGCTCAAAGAAGCATCGATACACCTCTGTGACCTCTGTGATGGGTCTATGGGTAGAAAATTAATGAAAAGTTTAAACTACATCATCACAGACAACAGTGTGCGAGTCCTTGTGAAAACAGGGTTATGGAGGAACCATGTGAGCAGCCCCAGAGCCTCTTCACTTCAGAGAATTACTTCTCCTCCTCTGCTGTTTGTCCTTTCTGTCCAGGCTGTAGACCTGAGCAAGCCCATCGACAAACGGATCTACAAAGGCACGCAGCCCACCTGTCACGACTTCAACCAGTACTCGGCCACCGCAGAGAGTGTGGCCCTCATCGTGGGGTTTTCCGCTGGACAGGTGCAGTACCTGGACCCTATCAAGAAGGAGACCAGCAAACTCTTTAATGAGGAGGTACTGTGCTCTGTCTGCTGTTGAGGCGATGTGTCATTCATTAGATACCGGCACCTGAACAATACTTTCAATACATATTTAATTCATCTTCTTTGACTATAAATGCAACAAAACAAAAATGATGATTATAATTTTAAATGCAAGACAAACTCAAGGCCTTAAAAGTATTAAACTATATGAGGAGGTAGTACATTTTGTTCATCTTGGTCTTAAATTTGCAAAAGTCTTCAGTGTCGTTGATAATAAGTAGATTAGTTAATATATACTTGCAAATGGGGTGGGATGATAAATGATTATATTGCTAATCAGGATAAAAACAGTAAAGATTAATTGATTGTGGCAACTTTTTTATCATCATGATCGTTCATTGAGATAATCACCATTATCAACATGTGAGAGAGTGTGTGTCCTCTGCTACTGGCTATGTTTGCATGCGACACTGTACAACAACTCACCACATTATCCAATCACTACAACTGTTTCTATGTGTATTCTACATTTAAGCCACAAGAAGAAGCTTGTTCTTGTAAAAAATAAATTAACTTAATATGTATGCCTTTTTTTGCAAGTTAGAATTTGGCATTAAAGTCTATCTTAAGTGGTTTTAAAAATGTCTTAAAGTCACCCCCTTAAATATACCTTTAGTTTGTACATTTTGAAAGCTTTTGTGGCAGGTCTACTGTTTATATAAGCTGCATAATGTTGCAAAAACATCATCACAATACACTTACTGAAGAACAATTATCACTGCCATTTATGATTAGGTTCCTTTTTTAATTATAGAACTGTTATTTCATCTGTATTGGGTTTGGAAAATGAGACCTTGAGTGTCAGAGTAGTATGAATATTTAATTAGGGTAAAATTTATACAGATTGTCCTTTTGCCAGAGATCCTGGCATTAAATTTCATTATAAGTGGTGTTAAAATGTCTTAAAAATGTGGTCACAAAACTGGAGCTACCCTGATACAGTATGTTGAAATTAAATGCACAGTGGATCGAGGAATCAGCTGCTGTTGTGAGTGTGTGCTCCTTCTGTGATCCGCGCTGTGGGAGCACATGCACGACACATTGTGAGTGAATACTAGAGCCACTCAGAGAACACACTCACAAGCAGCAACTTAGTGTTAGCTCCATAAGCATTTCAGTAAATAAACACGCTCGTGAGGATCTACAGGTCTGTCCAGAGCGCGCTGGAGGGAAACACAGTGGGATGTCCAGGGCACCAGTCTCAGTTATAACAAGGGTTTAACTGGATAGCTCTGGTCAAAACATGACGTTAAATGTGATGTGGCTGTAATGTAGTTTTCTGTAGTGAACACAGTGACTGGTATCAGAGCTTGGTTTTCACTACTGACCAAAGCTTTTTGGTTGGTACCATGAAGATATCAATGTTCAGTGCCCACTCCTGGTGCCATCGCTGATTCTGTTTGGCTGTATTTGTTGTCGGGCTGCAGCTAACAATTATTTTGATAATCAGTTAATATGCCGATTATTTTTATGTCTAATCAATTAATAATCGGATAGTGAAGTGTGAGTAAATGTGTTATGACCCGGTGCTCTAAAAAATACAAGTGGTTAGAAAATGTAGGTTTTATTGTCCTTGTTAAAAATTGGTAATAATACTACAAAAATACTTACATTTTTACAAAATTTGAACCAGACAAAAGTTAAAGTATGCTATTTGAAGATTTTCCGATACAGCATATGTACTCACAATGATGTTTTTTATTCAAAAACACAAAATTTACATTGTATTCAACTGTTTCTGTGGATTTACTGCTGTTTTGGTAATAAAACCACTTCAGCACATGACATGTTTTAGAGTCTATGAATACCCCAGATAATTAATAAATCAATTACTAAATTAGTTGTGGATGATTTCAATAATTGATCATAACTGATTAATCCAATTAGTTGTTGCAGCCGTAATTTGTTGCACAGCGGTGTATTTAATGCACAGTACATGTTATGTCTTTTGTGTTACTCTGCTGCTCTCTGACCAGTGACCTTGTTGTTTTACAGAGGTTGATAGACAAATCCAAGGTCACCTGTCTAAAGTGGCTTCCTAAGTCGGAGAATCTTTTCCTGGCGTCCCATGCCAGTGGCCACCTCTACCTCTACAATGTGGACCACTCCTGTGGCACCACACCCCCCCAGTACTCTCTCCTGAGGCAGGGTGAGGGCTTCGCTGTCTACGCCTGCAAAACCAAGACCCCACGCAACCCCCTGCTCCGGTGGGCCGTGGGGGAGGGTGGGCTGAACGAGTTTGCTTTCTCCCCTGATGGAGTGCACGTGGCCTGCGTGGGGCAGGATGGCTGCCTGCGCGTCTTCCACTTCGACTCCATGGAGCTGCAGGGCGTAATGAAGAGCTACTTTGGGGGCCTGCTCTGTGTGTCCTGGAGCCCGGACGGAAAATACCTGGCTACGGGTGGAGAGGATGACCTGGTGACTGTGTGGTCCTTTGCCGAGAGCCGCGTGGTGGCTCGTGGCCACGGACACAAGTCCTGGGTCAATGTAGTGGCCTTTGACCCCTTCACCACGTCCCTGGAGGACGAGGAGCCCATGGAGCTCAGCGGCAGTGAGGAGGACCTCCACCAGGGGGCCCCCAACAACTCCACTCACTTTGGCCGTGTCAGAACAAGCAGCACACTATCCCGCCTGTCCCGCCACAGCTCTAAAGGAGGAGGGTCAGCCTCCGTCACGTACCGCTTCGGCTCAGTGGGACAGGACACACAGTTCTGTCTGTGGGACCTGACAGATGACGTGCTGTACCCCCGCCTGCCCCTATCCCGCGCCTTTACCAACACTTTCGGACCCTCGCTGTCCAACTCAGGCAGTGGTGGGGTCAACAGCATTTCCACCGGGGGCGGGGGCGGTGGGGGTGTGGAGGGTCACCACCACCCCCCGAACACTAACCCCCCCACGCTTCCCCTGCCGCGCTCTCTGTCCCGCTCGAATTCTCTGCCCCATCCCGCTGTAGCCAATGCCTCCAAGAGCCAGGGCAGCTCTGAGGGTGGGGGGTGTGGAGGTGGTACCGGCAGTGGGGCAGGTAACAGCACCCCTTTCAGCATCGGGCGCTTTGCCACACTGTCCCTACAGGAGCGTAAGTCGGACAAATCCGGAGTGGAGAAGGAGCACAAGCGCTACCACAGCCTAGGCAACATCAGCAAGAGCAATGACAAGATCAATGTGGCCCCCAGGAGCCACCGGCTGGACGCTGCCAAGGTCCTGGGCACTACGTTGTGCCCCCGCATGCATGAGGTGCCCCTGCTGGAGCCGCTGGTGTGTAAGAAGATCGCCCACGAGAGGCTGACTGTGCTCGTCTTCATGGATGACTGCATCATCACAGCGTGTCAGGAGGGCCTCATCTGCACATGGGCCCGTCCCGGGAAAGCGGTATGTGTAGGCGTGTTCTTCTCCAATCCATATCCTACTAGGCAGAAGAGAAAAGGTCCAAAGTGCTTAGGAAGTTTTTGTCAATTAGTTATTCTGTATTGAAGGTGGTCTTTTGTTCTCGGGAACAAAGAACTTGCAAAAAAGTAAAGAAAAAAACAAGGCACTCTTCATTTAACTGAAGTTTAAAAAGCCTTTATTTCATGTGATTATATGTAGATTGTGAATGTAAAAAGTCTCCCTCTGCAGTCACAGTTTTAAATGGTTACCCCCTCAAATGTTCATATCCTGTTTGGATTGTTGTAATGCATTATATTCAAAAATATTCTGTACATATTCAAACTTCCAACATAAATGAAATATTGTCATGTGTACAGTGGACAGGTGGACAGAGAGGAGTAGTGGACAGCTGCCCTCCTGCCCATAGTGTGATGAAGTATTTAGGAGTTGTTATAATCCTAAAGCACTTCTAATTGTTATTATTATTGTGTGTAGGTTTCCTAACACAGTGTTTTAGGTTTTTTAATCTTTCATTTTTAAATTGCCTGGTGTAAAAAAAAAATTTACCTAACATTTTTTTGTGTGTGTGTGGGTTGCAGAACTTGACAGCACAAAATGGGAACTCTCCGAGCGGGACAGTGGTATAGCTAGAGGACTGTCTGTGTCTGGGCTCAGCTGAAGGACCCCTGCTCTTCCCTCTGCAGTATTAACAGACCATATGGGATTTACCTGAGGCTTTTAATGGGAAACTCTCTGATCAGCCACAGTCTAACCTTTCAAACACTGGATCAAAACTAAATGATCTAATTGCACTTAAACTTACCAAAATCTGTATAGTATTTAACATTTTAAAGTGCCAATAATGTGTTCAAACTCATTATCTCAGTTTAGGATAAGGATTTGTGCTATTATTTTTGCACATGGTCAGTGTGATTATATTTAAGCCTTAGTCTCCATGCTTTTTACTTTATATAGAACTGTGATAAGTTGTAGGCAGGATCTGTAATCGATGTGAATGTGTTGAATAAGTACTTAATCGTTCAAAGTACAGACTTTTCAGAGTTGTACTGACCACACAGTTAGGCCCTGGTCAGTTATGTTGGTGCTGGGACAGAGTTCTGAGCAGAGAGTTTCCCCCCCGATGCCTCAGTGGGACGATTGACAGGGCAGAAAGGCTGCGTCATCATTCAGAGGAGTTCATCTGTCAGCCTCTGTCCCTCTGCTGCAAAAGACACTGCAAAGCCACAACCCTGTATCCATGTTATTTATTTTAGAAGAACTGTGTAGTAATTTATACTGTAAATATGGGAAATACTATAAATACACAAAGGACATACCATGTATGGAAATAATGTCTTGATGACAAGAAAGCACGAACAAATTGGAAAATGAAGAATATTAATATATGAAGATCCTTTTATTGTACATAGCACAGTGGGGTCTGAAAGTGTGCTGGGGGCTCCTGCAAATCTGCTGATTTTGTTTTTGTGATTGAGATTTTCTGTCTGAGAAACTGGGCTGCAGCAGTGTCACACTCCTCACATTCTGCTTCATTGGTTGGGTTTAGGGACCCTCTGGGGCCACTCCTCCTGTTCCCCAACTGCCTCTTGCAGGAATTTGCACATAAGAATCCACAGACCACACACTGAACAGCGCTGACAGAGGCTGGAGGTTTTATTCACATGATACATATTAAAGTGGTACTTGTAATTGGAGATAGCCCTGATGCTGTGTAGAATCTGGATTCGTATTCTTGGTTGAAATGACATGTAAAGTAATTTCATGAACCATGAATGAAAACCACGTTTTTATTTGGATTACTGTTCCATTTTCTTTCAATTAGTACAGCAAAATACAAAAGTACTGCATAATATCAGCATTTTGTGGAAAAAAGAGTGTAGAGTGGTGCAGAAACTCTACCTTTAACGTGACAGGAGGTCACTGGTCACGCTTCAGAATCAGACCTGGTCACCCGTCCTGTCATGTAACACAGTGCTGCAGTGTATCTTCACTGTTTCTGCCCCGGTGCAGCTCCACAAACTCTGGTTCTGCCCTCATACTGTTTGTTGTATGTTACACCACTAACCACAGCAGCTGTGAGCACCACAACATGAGCCACCACATCACAGAAGACTTGTGTTCCTGTCTTTCTGTTATTCAAGTATAGCTGGAAGTTAAAGTTACAGGTTACATAGGACACACAGGAACATGATCAACTACACACAGACGTTCAGTCCCATCTCAACCACATTCAAAGTATCTTATTTAAGAATGGCTAGTATCTACTGTTCTATAGAATCATGACTTTATTTATTGGAGAAGCATAAACATTCATCTGACCCCAATGGACCAGGCACAGGGACTGTTCAGAGAGGGCCCCTCGGTGACAGCAGCAGACACAAGAGTCAGGACAGTACAGAGGTGGTTTATTACAGGATAAGGGACCACAGTAAGTACTACACACATGCACACACATACACACATACACACATACAGAGCTAGAACTGAAGATGACTGGTGTTGGATGGTGTCACTTCCTCACCCTCCCGGTCAGTTAGGATGGGAGTCATAACAACATCACTGCATTAGTTTTGTACATGGAACTCTGTTAATAAAATGTCAACATAAATGTGTTTTCATTGGCTGTGTTCTGCTCAGAAGTGAACAGTGGGAGAGTGGTTAGCGCTCCTGCTTCTCCACAAGCAGGTATTTGATTGGACCATGTTCTCGCTCTTGGTTCTGGGGAAGAGGAGTCTGCATGTCCTGCCTGGGTTACTGTGGGCTCTCTGTGGGTACTCTGGTCTCCTGCCGTCCTGGGACATGTTTCCATTAGTGAGTGAAAGTGAGAGTGAATGGTCTGTGTTAGCCCTGTGACCAACTGGCCACTGTCCAGGGAGGAGGTTGTCCCTCCTGAAGCCCAGAGTTGCTGGGATAGGCTCCCAGCACCTGTGACCCCTAATAGGAATTAAAAAAAAAACTGAATGAAAAATCAATGAATATACTGTAATATTAACCCTTGTGTACTGTTAGAAAACACTACCCTTCCGTTACAGTGGGAATGAAAATATCTACCACTTTCAAGTACTGTAAAAATATATCAGATGAGCTCAGGATTTATCAAAAAATCCAAGAGTTTATTTTTGAATTGCCTGTTTTGTAACAAAGTCATTGATGTGGCAAAAAAATGTCCACAAAACACAAAATGTCCTACTTTCCATAAAAGTGATTGTAAGCTGGATTTGTTTTGACCTTTTATCACATTCTTGGACAAAGTCAGATCAGTAACTACACTGACTTTGCTAAATTTTTAGTTTTTGTGCTGCATCAGAGTTTATTTTTTGGATACTTTTGACTTCCATTATAAAGCTCTTTTATGATAACTATATCTGGGGTCCAGCTCCTGTCCACTAGAGGGCACCAGCAAGTGGCTTTAAAACAGAGACAGATTACATAACCACACTCGGCTGATAACTTCATTATGATTATGGCTGAAAAAGTGTTGTGTAAATTTCACTGGGGGCGAATCAATGACAATTCTGCGTCTGTGGTGGGAATATTTTATTTTTATTTTATACCATGTTAAAAATGCAAAAAGGAGAAGATCTTGTATCTTTTTCTGATCTTCTCAATAAAATCATATTCAACATTTTGACACAAAAACTAAAATATAATGTCCAACAGTCAGAAAGTTTATATTCAACTTATATTGGCCTTAGCATTTAAAACTAAATTAGTTCATTTATTCATGTTATTAAACTGTAATGGTTTTAGTTCAAATGTGCCATACCCTGTGTAACAATGAAGTGTAGTCCTTAATAATTATAAAGCTGTGTTTAAATTATACTAAGACTTCGTATAAGTGTTTTGTCAGGAAACTTAAAGGACCATACTAAATTTCCCCTTGCAATAAATTGTTTGTATTTTAAATCTATAAGTTCTCATGTTTTAAGTTACTTTCCACTACTGACACACAAGTGAACCCGTAGTCACCGCAGCAGGCGGCCCTTCATTTCCTGTGGTAAATGTGGCGGCCCTAGAGGACACAGTGATCTGCACCCGTTTAGTGTTGTTTTTTTATGAGTGTTTTTGTGTGTGGTGGTAGGGGGGCTTTCGGTCTTGTTCCTTCAACACAAGAAGAAAAAGAGGGGCGTCTATTGCTATGAAGACTTCAAGTTTATTGCAACTTTTATCTAGTTTTGAGGTCTATTTGGCCTAAGAAAACCAATAACACATAAAAGGGTGAAGTATCGTGTAAAGACTGGTCCTAGTCTGACGCTGGGTGTGGGGAACAGAGCAGGACCTCAGATGAAGCCTGGCTGTTGACATGTGTTTACAATGATGTGAGCCGGAGCCTTGGACAAACGCTTCAGTGCTGGGACAGAGGCGTGTCTCTCCGAGGGGGAACGCGTGCGTCAGCAGCGTCAAGAAAGAAAACAATTTATGTGGACGTGCCACGCACAGACTCAGCCATGGAGGCGCTAGGACCACCACGTGACCACAGCCTGAGCAGGAAGTGAGGGGGGACTTGTAACTGCTGTGTCAAATTAAAAGTCTCCAACGCAGGGGTCTGCAACCTATGGTTTAAGAGCCACATGTGGCTCTTTAGCCCTGCTCCTGCGGCTCATTGAGCGTCTGACATCTGGTTATGTAAAGTTAGAAAAGGAATACGTAGACAATTTTGAAACAAACTACATTTGCAGCCCCTTCTCTATTTAAAATAAGACTTTAATAAGATAATGAACATTACTTTTGTACAATATGAGTAGGCGCATATTGTACATTTTCATTATTTACATGGGTAAACATAGCACTGATTAAAAAAAACAAAAAAACACAAGAAACATTACAGACTTTAACCCTCTGTGATTTTATATGATTTTCATGTTTGATCTTTTGATAATTTTGCTTGTGTTCATGCAAATGCCATGATTTTTGGTGAGATGGTGTCTTTTTATGTGATCTTATTTCCAGCTCAGCTCCTACAGAAAGTAAATAATACACTGTATACAAAAATACTCTCATTTATACCATTAAGCTCACAAAATATGCAATTCATTTTGTTGATATAAAAATGTTAGAAATTCTATTTATATCCCACTTTCATTGATATATTTTTGTTCTCTTACATCTGTGCTATCTATGTGGCTGATACCAAATATTTATTATTTTTAAATAATTTTAACCCCGTAAATGCCAGGTTTTTGTGATAATATCGCCCTGTTTGGGGGTGAAAAACAAAATTATTTTCAAAACAATAAATGCAAAGTGGATTTTTTTTTTTTTTTTGTAATTAATTATTAGAGCCTGGGGTAGGTCAACAATTAGCAGCAACATTGATTTTTATTCACTTTTAGTTTTCATGTCATTCATTTTATGCGCTTATCATTTTGTAGCTATAAAAACTATAATACATTTTTATTATAGTCTACTTTGATCGATTAGAATCAGCTACTCTGATAACTGTTGATACCAAATATTCATATATTTGTAAAGATTTAAGCCCTTTAAGCCTCAGGTTTTTGAGACAATGCCAGCACATCTTCAGATGACGATGATGAGATATTGTTTCTGTCATCTGCAGACCTGGTGGCATTGGCTCAAAAAACTGAGGTTTAAGGGGCTTAAATCTTTACAAATATTGAAATATGTGGTATCAACAGTTAGGTAAGAGATAGATGATGAAAAATTGGTCAGTGCAAATAGAATATAAAAATGAATTGATGACAATTTTTATAGCAAAAATATGAAGTGCTCATTTTATGTGAACGCTTAACAGTATGAACATGATTATTTTAGAAGTGTGCCAGAGGGTAAAGGGAGGGGAGGTATAAAGGTCCAGGTAAAGAACATGGGCAGGGTTGTGAGAGGGGATAAGAAAGAGTTCAGTAAAGTGACCTAAGTTTAGTTTAAAGAATTTTCAGACACTGAATGTTTTACTACTTTCTCATGAGCTGAAGTGGCAATCAAGGAGGTGTCATTTTCTTTTTCTTAAAAAAAAAAACTGTGAAGGAAGGTTTTGACTGTGACCATTTCATCTTATGGACATGGTAATTGGCTAAATGGACTACAAGAGTGATAATAAATGTCAAGTTGTATTTGGTTTATCAATGCTGGCCCATATTGAAAGCCTTAGAAGAATACACTGGACACAAGGTTAAACTCAGATTAATTTATTAGTCTTAACTGGAAAGTTTGATGTAGCTGCAGAAGCAGAGGCAGGTTGAAAACCTTGAAAACATTCAAAATCAAAATGATTAGAAATAGCATTTTAAAGCATATATATATATATATATATATATATATATATATATATATATATATATATATATATATATATATATATATATATATATATATATGCTTTAAAAAAAATATATATATATAATAAATGAATAAACTATTATTGGAAATGTCATTATGATATCCTAGCATTTCTGTTGTGTGTGTCCTGAGCACTGGAGAAACCACTCCAGCATTCTGTTTGGAACTGTTGGCAGGTGAAAATATAAATACCACTGAAACATAAGCCTGCTGAAGCCTGCTGAGCTGTCCTGACCTGAGCTGATCTGAGCTGATCTGAGCTGACCTGGGCTGACCTGGGCTGGTCCAAGGTATGGGGGAAGGAGCTGAAGAGTGTATTTCTGTCTGTGAAACATTCTTCTGGGAGTGAGCCTGCATGCATGAAGAGTAAAGAGAATTGCACTTCCAGATCGTCTCTGATTTTTCTGATAATTCTAATATGAGTTTTATTAGGAGTCAGGATTTTTCTGACATGGAGCACTTCGTGGTTTCTAGAGTCTATATAGGACCTCAACTTGTCTTTTAGACCCAATTCCTACCAAACTTTTTAAAGAAACTCTTCCCCTAATTAATGAACCTATACTGACTATAATAAACGCCTCCTTAGAAACAGGTTATGTGCCACAGTCTTTTAAATATGCAGTTATTAAACCGCTTCTGAAAAAACCCAGTCTAGATCCTGACGTTTTAGCCAACTATAGACCAATATCAAACTTATTTGAAGATTTTCAGTCAGGGTTTAGACCCCATCATAGAACAGAAACTGCATTAGTCAGAGTCACAAATGACTTACTAAGTTCAGACAATGGACTGGTCTCAATCCTGGTTCTGTTAGATCTCAGTGCAGCCTTTGACACCATTGACCACAGCATCTTACTCCAGAGATTAGACTGTGACATAGGGGTCAGAGGAGCCGCCCTCTGCTGGTTTAAATCCTACTTATCTGATAGGTACCAGTTTGTCAGTGTAAATGAACATTCCTCACAGTGCAGTAAAGTTAGCTATGGAGTGCCACAAGGCTCAGTACTTGGACCCATTCTGTTCATGCTTTACATGCTGCCTTTAGGAAACATAATCAGAAAACATGGCATTAATTTTCACTGTTACGCAGACGATACACAGTTGTATTTATCAATTAAACCTGATCAGAATGACCGCGTTGAGAAACTTAGCGCCTGTGTGAGAGACATAAAGACCTGGATGACAATTAATTATCTCCTCCTAAACCCAGAAAAATCAGAGGTCATTATACTAGGCCCCAAAAAGCTGAGAGAAGCTCTGTCTGACCAGAGAGTCTCCCTGGACGGTGTCAGTGTAGCCTCAAGTTCTACTGTGAGAAACTTAGGAGTTTTATTTGACCAAGATTTATCATTTAAGGCTCATATAAACCAAGCCTGTAAAACAGCATTCTTTCACTTACGTAACATAGACACAATCAGAAATATTTTATCTAAAAGTGACGCTGAAAAACTTGTCCATGAGTTTGTTACATCTAGGTTGGATTACTGTAACTCTCTGCTGGCAGCGGGCCCTAAAAACTCTTTAAAATGTTTTCAGCTTGTTCAAAACGCAGCAGCAAGATTATTAACAAGAACTAACAGGAGAGAACATATTACTCCTGTGCTAGCTTCACTTCACTGGCTTCCAGTTGAATTCAGAATTAGGCTTAAAATCCTTCTCCTGACTTACAAGCAGTGTTGTGCAAGTTCACACTTTTCATGAACTAGTTCAAAGTTCAGTTCACACATGTTCAAAGTGAACTGTTCACGTTCATAGTTCACAATTTTAATTTTAAACTAGTTCAAAGTTCAGTTCATTTTATTTGTAGGTGAGATATGTAAGTGAAAGGCTGAACTTGTTTTTCAAACTATGACTTCTATCACTATACATGTACCTACCTTCTAGCCTCACTGTAGATCTTAAATTCTATCACACAAAATGGACGTTTTTGCAGATATAAGCTTGCACAGAAAGGTAAGGTTTTTTTCCGTCAGAGTCTTTGCGTGACAATGTGTAAAATGTCCGATCATCATGATCATAGTTAGAGCAGCATCGTCTGTGTTCTCTGTGCCTTCACTTGCTATTGTCAGACTGACTGCTGCTGCCCGCTCCAGTGTTGCTATGAAGGCTACGCTTGTTGTTATGCAGTGCATCATGGGTAACGTAGTGTGAAGCCAAAGATATTAGATTCGACTATGTTTGGCTTCACACTAGGTTACCCAAGATGCATTGCGCACACAAGCGCTCTCTGGTGAAGCTGTGCAGTTTTGGAGTGGAGCCCGGGCAGTGAGTGACAGCGCTGTTTAAAAAGTACGATCAGACCTCGTCACTCGACTCAGGTGAAAACAAACTCCGACGTTTAATTGACGTGACGTACGTCGTTCATCTCACATAATCTGAACAAATTCACGTTCAAGTTCTTGATTTACAAATGTGTTGCGTTCAGTACAAAGTTCACATAAAAATGAACGTGTTCAGTGAACGCGTTCATTTGAACTCGTTCATGCTCAAGACTGCTTACAAGGCTGTAAATGGTACGGCCCCATCCTACATTAATGATGTTATAGAGCCATACCAACCAAGCAGAGTACTGCACTCACAAAATGCAGGGCTATTAGTGGTTCCCAGGGTTTCTAAAAGTACAGTTGGAGGTAGAGCCTTTAGTTACCAAGCTCCTGTTTTATGGAATCAGCTTCCAGCTCATGTTAGAGAGGCAGACACAGTCTCTACATTTAAGGTTAGGCTTAAAACGTTCCTCTTTGAGAAAGCTTATGGTTAGGGCAGCTAGGAACAGGGTTAACTCCACAGCTGAAGCTAGGCTGCTCTAGGAGCTAGAAGCTGGGGGAAGAATGGTGCACTGACCTCTGTCCTCTGGTTTCATTTGCTGCTCCTCTTCTATCACTGTCATTAATATTATCTAATATTCTATATCTCCAATCAGTTCATTGCTATTCACAAGTTGTCCCTCTCTCCCGCCCCCCTCTGGGGAGTGGGGACTGTTTCAGATGCCTGGCTGCTGGCAGATGTCCCAGTGACGATTGGATCTTAGCTGACCCCATCTGTGCTCCTGTCCCGACCTGTGGGCCCTAAACCTCACCTCTATGGACTTCCTCCCTGTGGAACCTACCTCACTCCCACTCCCCGTCTGGATGAATCCTTACAGACCTGAACTATGATCCTATAGATGAGTTAATGAACTAACAGTCCTAGACACATTGCCTGCCCGTCCTGAGAGAGGATCTCTCCTTCAATATGGGCTTCTGCTTTTTTTTCCCACAGGTGGGACCCTCCTTACCGAGAAGGAGGGTCTAAGGACAGGAGTGTCCTGGGTCTGTTTAGTTTAGTGTAGTTATTGTTTGTGTTTTGTGTGTTAAGTCTGATTGTGTGTTTATGTTTGATCAACTGTTGTGAAGCCCTTTGAGGCGACTTTTGTTGTGATACTGGACTATACAAATAAATCTGAATTGAATTGAATAGAGCTGTGAAACTGAGCATTTTCAGCTCCGGAGAAGGGCAGTGCCTCAGCATACAGGATTTCTCAAACCAGGGCTGTATGCAGGATTTTCAAAACACCCAAGTCCAACAAAGCTACTTACCCCGTGGCAGAGGAGCAAAGTTTCCCCCTCGTGTTGGTCAGTCACCAGAAAAAAGTCAGTTTTTACGCACAGAACCTTTGCCTTCTTGTTCAAAAGAAAAATAGGCCTGAAGAATTAAACTAGACATAGAGGGCTACAATAAAGAAAAACACTTTGTAGCACACACCTCAGGATTATGCTAAGACTTAACCAAGACATAATCCAGAACAATAATGAAAATATGGAGAAAAAATACCTCATGGACATCATAGCTGCATACATAGCTGACTTGAACATGTGTGAACGAAACAAAATACTAGGGATGTGTGACTCAATATCAAAAGTATCGATACCTTCAAGAATTGTGGATTTAACTGTGGTACTGATACCAATTTGAAAGTATCAGTATTTTAGTAGAAATGACAAACACTATAATTAGTACAAATATACAATATCAATTCCACTGGATCCTTCCTGTGTGCTCTAAAATTGCAGATGTAAGCCATTTCACTGTGTTCTGCTGCTCCAGTGGCACAAAGAAGCCATTACATGTATGCATATAGGCTTTTATAATATACAAAAATTCTATTAATAATGGTTGTTTTCAGTTTCTAGAACGTGATGAGGTGTCACTCTCAGATGGGGGGGCAGGAGGCGGAACTAACTAAAAACCAAGCATTACATCACACACTCAGGTGTGTCAGCTTTTCTGGGATATTTTAGTTTGTTACTTCTAGTCTGGGCTATACATTTGAGAACAAGCTTTTCTTATGAAGATTACAAATGTATGATATGTATAATCTATTCACAGTATTTATTTGAAGGTACTGTAAGCAGCAGCGCTCGTACTGGTTTGAAACAGTACTGCAGTCTAAATCAAAACAGTGGTCTTTTCTGATTGGACAATCAGCAATGCAGTTTTAGAACCAAACAAAAAATATAAACAAAAACATCTTGGCCGTTATGTAAAATATATTTTTTAACTGTGAATAAATCAGCTGTACCATTGTTATCAGTAAAACTAATATTTGATTTCCAATCCAATCCAACTTTATTTCTAGAGCACTTTAAAAATCAACACAGTTGGCCAAAGTACAGTACACCAGCAAATAAAACAAACATACATCTCCAAAATAAAACACATAAGAACAAATATAACAGAGTATTTAAAACAAATACTAACACTAACATTTATGTAAAAGAAACAATAAATAAAATAAATATCAACATCTCAAATCAAGTTAAAAGCCAAACAGAACAAATGTGTGTTAAGGAGAGATTTAAAGATTGGGAGTGACTCAGCCTGTCTAATGTGTAGTGGTAGAACATTCCACAACTTAGGGCCAGCAACAGAGAAGGCTCTATCGCCTCTAAGTTTTCTTTTTGTTTTTGGGACGACGAGCAGAGACTGATCAGCTGACCTAAGAGAGTGTGTAGGGGTATAGGCCTGGAGCAAGTCAGACAAATATTGAGGAGCAAGACCGTGAAGGCACTTAAAAACAAATAAAAGAATCTTAAAATCAATACGAAAGTGAACAGGAAGCCAATGGAGGGACTGGAGGACTGGGGAAATCTGGTCATATTTACGCTGCCTGTTAAAAGCCGAGCAGCAGCGTTCTGAACTAATTGTGTTGCAATAGTCTAAACAAGTTGTAATAAAAGCATGGATTAAAATTTCAAAATTGGGCAGAGATAAAAACTGTTTAACTTTGGCCAATTGCCTCAGTTGAAAGAAGCTGGTTTTTAAAATCTGTGCATCAAACTTTAAGTCACAGTCAAATTTTACACGCAGGTTATTGACTGGCTTTTACAGACTGAGACAGAGCACCCAGATCTACGTTGACCTTGTCATCAAACAAAACAACCTCTGTCTTTTTCTTATTAAAGTGCAAAAAATGTATGGACATCCATGCTTTAATTTCATCCAAGCATTTTAAAAGAGATTTTCCACAGTTGCTGTGATTCATTGGCAGATAGATTTGGCAGTCATCTGCATACAAATGAAAAGAAATACCATGCTTCCTGAGGATAGTACCAAGTGGAAACAGATACAGGGAAAACAGCAGGGGCCCGAGGACTGATCCTTGAGCCACTCCACTCCTGAGATGTGCTGAGGAGGACACAGCATCTCCTACTCTAACACAAAAACTCCTGTTTGTTATGTGGGACCTAAACCACTGTAACGCCACACTTCAGATGCCCACACAGTTCTCTAAACGTGACAGTAGGATTTCATGGTCGACTGTGTCAAACGCAGCTGTTAGGTCCAACAATACCAAGGTGACAGAGTGACCATAGTCCGCGGCCAACAAAACATCATTAAAAACCTTTAGCAGAGCTGACTCTTATTAGGATTGTTCATTTTGGGTGTAAGCATCAAAGAGGACGATGATTCAGAAGTATAATCAAGTCAGAAGGTTTATTTTAGTATCACACAGGTAAGGTAACAACAGCTGTGCCCCGCTGAAAGGGATAGGGTGAGCAAGCCGTCCAAAAAGGAGTGATCACAGTTTTTATACTATGTATGACAATGTATGACGATTTCTGCATATCATTAAAATGTTTTCTTCAAGAAACTCCTGTGCCTCCAGGCCAGAGTTCTCATTACTGCGGTGCGTAATCTTCGTTATCTTCAGGAGCGTCCCACGCAACGGCAGGGAGCCCCCACCTGTAACCTGGAGTTTCCTAACTTTGTAACCAGCTCATTATTGTGCACTTTTGCAAATGCACAATGTACCTAATCGCAGAGTGACCTTTAAATTGAAAGGAGAAAAACATCCTTTAGAATCAAAGCATTCTTAGTACTATTGAAGCGTTTATTAACCTTAGCAGTAGTACATCAAAATATAGTTTAGTGGTAATACGCAAAGCTATATGTAGAAATATTCAACACTTTGTACTGTGACGGGCTTTAAACCCAGATTGGAACACCTCAGCAATGTTGTTCTTGTCTAAAAATGATTTTAAATGCAAGCAAACAATTTTCTCCAGATCTTTGGAGAGGAAAGGTAATTTGGAGATCGGTCGGTAATTTGAAAGCCCAAGTCAATCTAGACTTGGTTTCTTAATAAGTGGCTGAACCACAGCATCTTTAAAAGTCAAAGGAACAACACCACTAGTCAAACTGCCATTGATGATGTCCAACACATATGGACCCAAGGTGGAAAAAAACTCTTTAAAAAGACGAGGTGGCGTGGGATCATTCGGAGAACCAGCAGGCTTCAATTTATCAACAATTTCATTTAGAAGAGGCAGGCTTACAGGCTTAAACTGGTCAAAAACTGCAAGACAATTTACAGGTAAAGAAGGGTCATATAATGGTGGGCTGATAAGAGCTCTAGTAATCTCCACCTTATCAATAAAAAAGTGCAAAAACTTTTCACACACATCAGATGACATTTCAATACAAGCAGGTGGGGCATTAACAACAGAATTTACAGTTTTGAACAAAACACGAGGGTTGTTGCAATTTGCCTGAATAATGTCAGAAAAGTGTTTGGTTTTAGCAGCTTTCACTGTTTTCTGATAAAAACACCAACTATCCCTCAGCATCTGGAAAGATACCTGCAGCTTATCTTTCTTCCACCGTCGCTCCGCCTTTCTGCACTCACGTCTGGCAGCGCGAGTAGCATAATAATAATAATAATAATAATTCATCAAATTTATATAGCGCTTTTTTGGACACTCAAAGATGCTTTACATACAAAAAAAAAAAAGTTTAAGAAAAGGCAAGATTGAACAGGTGAGTTTTTAGCTTTGATTTGAAGTTTTGTAAAGAGTCCGAATTCCTGATGGGTTGTGGGAGTGAGTTCCAGAGGACGGGGGCAGCTGCAGCGAAGGCTCTGTCACCCATGGTCCGGTGCCTTGTCCTGATGATGGGAGTGAGGAGATTAGTATCTGCTGATCTGAGGCGGCGGGTGGGACAGTGCTGGCAGAGGAGATCATTAAGGTAAGGAGGAGCTAGGTTATGGAGGGACTTGTAGGTGATGAGGAGAACCTTGTATTGGATACGGTATTGTATGGGGAGCCAATGGAGCTGTTTAAGGACAGGGGTGATGTGGTCTCTGGAGCGGGTGTGGGTGAGTAGGCGGGCAGCAGAGTTCTGGATGTATTGCAGTTTCTGAAGGTGGGTGGAGGGGAGACCATATAAGAGGCTATTGCAGTAGTCAAGTCTGGAGGTGATGAAAGCATGGATTAGGACTTCTGCGGTAGGTTGTGAGAGGGAGGGGCGGAGATTTGCGATGTTGCGGAGATGAAAAAAAGATGTTTTGGTGATGTGGTTTATGTGGGACTTGAATGAGAGGGTGGGGTCCAAGATGATGCCGAGATTGCGAACGGAAGGAGACGGGGTGACAGCGTGGCCATCGATGATGAGGGAGAAGTCCTGAGCAGAAGGAAGGAGAGATTTGGGTCCGGTGATAAGAAGTTCTGTTTTTTTGCTATAGTTTAAGAAAGTTGTGGTCCATCCAGGTTTTTATATCAGTGAGGCAGTTTGTAATGGTAGAGACAGTGACTGGGGTGATGGATTTGGTAGAGATGTAGACTTATGTGAAAGCGGAAACCATGGTGGCGAATGATGTGGCCAAGGGCAAGCATGTAAATGATGAAGAGGAGGGGGCTGAGTACCGAACCTTGGGGAACTCCGGTGGTGACAGGGGAGGTGTGAGATTTGAAGTTGTTTATGGAAACGTAGTGATGACGGTCAGAGAGGTAAGAGGAGAACCAGGTGAGTGCTGTGCCAGAGATGCCAATTGACTGTAGATGGTGGAGGAGGATGGTGTGATCAAGTGGTGTCGAATGCTGCACTGAGGTCAAGGAGGAGGAGTATAGAAAGCGAACCAGAATCTGCGGCAAGAAGGAGGTCGTTGGTGAGCATCATTTACCCAAGGCTCAGGGCAAGGTTTACAAAACCTGGTTTTCATTGGAGCAGCAATGTCCAACACAGTTTTACAGGACGAATAAAAACCAATATCTCCATACCATATCTCCTTAATGTCCATATTAGGACACAAGGACAGACTCGAACTCACGTTTTCATTAAAAACCATAGAAAATTTTGCAGCCATGGTGGAGTTCAACACACGGGCACGGCGCAAGGGGAGCGAGTGGCTTCACCACAGGAGCAGGCAGAGGGATATCAAATAAAACAGGCATATGATCAGATAAAAATGCATCACAGATTTCCAGATTAGAAACATTAAACCATATGTAAGAACCAGATCAAGAGTGTGGCCACATTCATATGTGGGACCAGACACGCACTGTACAAGGTTAAAGGAGTCAATTAAAAAATCCCCGGTCAACAGGACACAATCATATTTTGGCATTATTTCTGCCAAGAAATGTGCAAAGTCAGCAATGAAGTCTCTATTATATTTAGGCGGCCTGTATAACAGCGCACAACACAGGAAGAGAGCCCATCTCAAATAAGTTTATCTCAAAAGGATATTGCCGCCGTGAGCTGTTTACAGTAGGTTTTATTGTAAACAGTCGCTACTCCTCCTCCGCGACCAGACCTTCTCGGAGTATTAAAATAAGCGCACTGTGATGGCACAAGTTCACAGAAGGCACGGGACTCACCAACAGCCATCCAAGTCTCCGTTACGCAAAGAAAATCCAGGTCCCGGGAGAAGAAATCCTTCAAGATTAAAGTTTTGTTTGCTAGCGATCTAGCATTCACCAGGGCTATCCTAGCGGGAGCAGGAGCATTAGCCGTCAGTGGGGCCCGGCTAAGCGGGCGGAGATTGTGCAGAGTCACCCCGCGGCCAACCAGAGGACCCAAACAGGAGGAGATCGGGTCCACAGAACGCCATCCAACAGCGCGGGGACGTGTCGATCTATTTTCCCCCAAAACAGCCACAGGAGAGCGAGCTAGACAGGCCTTCAGCTTAACCAACCTTCCGCTGCGTTTACCCCGCAGGCGTATGCGTCCTTTGCGTGAAGGTGGAGCCGGCCCACGGTACAGGTAAGCTGGTATCCCAGAAAGAAGTGGGGACAGAGAACTGAGAACATAACTCTCAAAACTGACCAAATGTCCAACTGATGGTCGAAGATCTAAGAGTGTTTGGCGATCATAAACGAATAGACAGTTGACATTTATAGTAAAGACTGACAATAATAGCACAAACACAATCTTTCAGAGACAGATGGCTGGCCACACACACTGGCGCCACCTTGCCATGATTTAAACATGGTTACCTCATATCTTAGCACATGTGGGTAATTTTTATGAAATATAAAAAACATATACTGCTCATAGTACCTTGAATGTTTTACAAAGTTTACTTATGAACAATAATAAACATACATTTTTTTGGGACTGACATGTTTGAATATTTTACTTAAAATCGTTGTCAACTTTAAGAAACAACAGTGTACTTTTAATGACTAAAAGTATAATACTATGTGGAGACATGCAGACTATCGACTGAATGTGCTTCATAACTTTAAGGCCCCTCATTAACACTTTATGCCACTGTGTATAATGAGACTTGGATGGAGGCAGGACAGGTCATAATTCTCAGTATTTAGATGTTCATGGTTTAAAGCCTGTACACTGATCAGACAGCAGAGGTCTATTGCTGGAACCTGGTTGAACAAACTCAGAGTTGTGGAGTAACTTCTGAGTTGATAAAACCAAACAAATCCAAACTGAGAAACTTTGGGTTCATGCTGTTGCTTGAAGCTGGTTCTGAACTTTCAGATGCAGATCTAGAGGGGTGGCATAGGGTGGCAGCTGCCGCCTCTAAGGGCGCACTCACACTAGTGCTGCGTTCATAATACATCGAAATCTTGGAAATCCCGACTAAAAAAAGCTGACTTCCGAAAAACTTCCGTTCACGAGTTCAGCTCGGAAAACACACGTGGATCACCACAATAACAACAAAACCATATTTGCATTTTCATGTTGTTTGATAGGAAACAAATAAATAACTTGATAAAAGTGTTTGGTGTGGCACTGAGTTATATCAGGGGATGTTTCTATTTCTACTTTAGTCATTTATTTTATTTATTGGTTTATTTTTTGATTAAAGATGTTTTTGCAGAGCTGTAGCACTGAGAACCTCATTCATTATATAAAGATGAGTACATTTTTTGCAGAAGTATGAGATCTCTTGGTTTAAAAAAACATTATTTCCCCGTTAGTAACCACACTGTTTACCTCTCACAGAGGGAGTCACGAGGATTGTAATGGGAACTTGGAGTCCACCCAGCTAGCAAATAGAAAGTAGAGTGTGCGTGGTTCTGGCCTGGATCCAGTTCATATTCTGTATTCTGAGGTTTAAATGTAGTTCTGGTAATAGTTTTAAAAGTTAAAAGTTAAAAGTTTCTTTTCCCCCAAATATAACATGTTTGTGTAGCTCCACTGTAATTTCATTTGAAGAACAATAATGAATCTCAGAGACACAAACTCAGTTAACGTTAACGCTACAATTGTAATCCAAATTATAACGGCTAAAATCATTATAAAGTTTGAAATAGCAGTTTTTGAGTTATTAAATAGCTAAACTGGGTCCTATAAACATATATGTGTGCCATTGGTACAAAGCTACGAAGAGATAAATAAGAGATACAAAGTCAAAACTGGAACTAACCACTTAGTTAAGTTACTAAGAGCAAGAGGTTGCCTCCTTGAAGTGACAGCTCCAAAGTGTCAGCACCACATCACCAACATCACCAAGCATCAACTCAGTGAGGAAAAGTAGTTTGTGTTTGACGCCAGTGTGTCCTGGGTGGGCGGGGACAGTTTCGCACAGGCATAAATCTCTCATTCTTGCTAACTGATCTAAAGCTGGTGAAAGCCAGAATCAGCTCAGAGACGACTGCTACTTGGGCAACACTTCCACACGAGGTTCCAAGCAAAAGTTCTGACCCGAGACGGCGTTCAAGGCTGTTTTTCCGACTCAGAGGTCGGAATTTCCAAGTATCCGATGTATGAAGGCAGCAATGATACATCGGAATCTCGGAAATTCTGACCTCCGAGTCGGAAACACGGCCTCGAACGCTGTCTCGGGTTGGAATTTTTGTTCGAAAACTCATGCAGAAGTGTTGGACTCTGAGTTCCAGAGTTGACGTCACAATCATAGACACTCCCTCTCTGTGAGGTTAACAGTGTGGTTATTAACGGGGAAATAATTGTTTTTTTTAAACCAAGAGATCTCATACTTCTGCAAAAATGTACTCATCTTTATATAATGAAGGAAGTTCTCAGTGCTACAGCTCTGCAAAAACATCTTTGAATGTTCATTTATCAGTAAATGACTAAAGTAGAAATTGAAACATCCCCTGATATAACTCAGTGCCACACCAAACACTTTTATCCAGGGATTTATTTGTTTCATATAAAACAACATGAAAATGCAAATATGGTCTTGTTGTTATTGTGCCGATCCACGTGTGTTTTTTTCGAGCTGAACTTTTGGAAGTTGGCTTTTTTAAGTTGGGACTTCCGAGATTCTGAAGGCAGCACATGAACACAGCATAGGGCCATTCGAACCGTGCTTCCCCCTAGGTACGATTGGGGAGGGGTCTGAGTCCCCCCCACGCACTCACACCTGCACAAACGATCCGTGCCGCAGCCCGATTACGTCATCAGCTCTGAGGGTGACAGGGTGCTACGTCATCGTGGTGCGCGGTTTGTTTACAAGTCGAGCAGAGCCGCTAACACTTTTAAAACCAGTGTGGTGGAATACGTGAGACCAGCGGCCTGAAGTATCTGTGCTATTTTGATTCTGCTTTGAGTCTCGTTCATGAGACGCGGTCTTCTGTCACATGTTTTGGAATAAACCACATACGAGGAGCTGCGAAGGCACCGCAGACGATGAGAGAGGCTTCAGAACTACTGCCGCTGTCTGTTCTCTTCTTCAGAAAGGTGAGCACAAGGGAGTGGTGTTGTTACGAGGGTTGATAATGGATTTTAATGGATTTTATTCACTGAGAGAAGAACAGTTGCGTACATGACAGGGCTCGTAGTCGTGTGCGCTGCGCATGCATGAGCAACCGCGCCGTGCGGTGCCCCACCTCCTCCAACCGTTCCAAAGTCCTGAAGCGTACACTCACATTAGGCAACCGTGCCGTGCTTTAGACAGAATGCACCTGGAGACAGAGTACTTGAAAACAAACAAAATTAACAAAACACATTTTGTGATGGGTCAGACATTAATGAGGAAAACTCTGATTTCCAAGTATCTTTATATGAAAGAAGTTTATCAAGCTTAAGTAGGTGCATATTGTTATTGCTGTGAACATAATAAAAATATAGCAATTTATTTAGCAGTTTTAAGTTCAGCTGTTACTTATTGCATTCTGCTCCAATGGACGAATTGGACACTGGAACTTTTTCTAACATTGTGGAATTTAAATGAATGCAACCTATGCTCTGCTTTGTTCTGCAAAATAATGTTTTCCTCTTTGCTTTTATCGCCCAATTATCCTAGTTTTTCAGGCACATTCCCTGTAGTTCCTGTATACTGTGGTTCAAACGTTGGAAATAGATATAATGCATTTTTCTGTTTGCCACCCTTTAAATTATCCAGTAGAAAAAGGCCCTAGAATAGATGGCATAGTCGTGGTGATCACGACCTTCTGATAGAGCTTTTACGGTGAAAATGTGCACCGGAAGCAGGTGTGTCCTCGCGCTGGTAGGGGGCGTGGCGCTGGGGCCTGACTGTAAACAACAGCGCTCGCGCTCAGAACCACACAGTAAACGGAGAAGTGCGGACAAACTGATGAGGATACACGAAGACATGGACAAGGCCGGGGCCCCCGCAGAGGCCAAACGGTAAGAACCCCCCACGCGCGCACACACTCTTTGCTGTTGCTTGGCTCCACGCGTGCTCCGTGTTCGTGGTTCGACTCGAGTTAAGAGTACTACAGGTCTGCGCCCTGCAGGACCGCGTGGCTCGCCTGTCCTCAGCGGTTCCCTGCAGTTTTTGACTGTCCCTCTGAGGACACCAGAGGGCCCTGAGCTAACTCTTCTGAGCTGCCATCCGCTCTTTCGCCTTTGTGCTTTAATCACTTCACAGTTGCGCGGAAATTAGAGCAAAGTTTGTGCAGAAACAACCCTCTGCGCTAAAAGTACTACTTTAATCATGCTAGTAGTTTTAGAACTAGTCATCTGAGTCTTTGCTCTAGCTCTTGTGATTAATTGCACATTTAAATGGACCCCAGTGGCGGCATTTGGCATCAAAATAAAGCGTGGGCGCAGTAGGTCAGCTGGCACCGCGCCACAACCGCGCTATGTGAGTGATACTCCGCACTCAGCTTGGTGATTAGAGTGTTTTATGGCCGCTGTTGAGATAAAGTTGTGGGTGGATCCAGTTCTGTCTGGACACATTACCTCAGAGGATCTGTGGAATTCAGGCCACATGCAGCCAGTGGGACAGAGGGGCCCGTTGGAGTGGGATTTTCCACTGGAGGCTCCTGGATTCTCTCTCTCTCTCTCCCTTCTCTCTCTCTCTCTCTCTCTCTCTCCCTTCTCTCTCTCTCTCTCTCTCCTCTCTCTCTCTCTCCCTTCTCTCTCTCTCTCTCTCTCTCTCTCTCTCTCTCTCTCTCTCTCTCTCTCTC
Organism: Bostrychus sinensis; assembly: GCA_020698575.1. Classification (NCBI taxonomy): domain Eukaryota; kingdom Metazoa; phylum Chordata; class Actinopteri; order Gobiiformes; family Eleotridae; genus Bostrychus; species Bostrychus sinensis. The sequence goes on from CM036245.1 coordinate 39,022,809, forward strand.
TCTCTCTCTCTCTCTCTCTCTCTCTCTCTCTCTCTCTCTCTGCCATTTTACTGTATTTTTCTGAGCCTTCAGCTTGTTTGTCTCATGCTTTTGGAGTATGAAGTTGTATGCAAACGCTGTATCAAATCTTCTGCGATCCACATGCGGGAAGCACTGATTTGGTACCAGCATCAGCCAAGTGTCATATATTGCCATTAATCTCTAGATGGCTGTGTTTTGTCATGTTGCCATAGAGGCAAAACAGGGCTTCACATTACATTTTTTCATCACTGGCCATTGTGGCTACAGTCTTTTTCAAATGTTCCCTGCCAAATAAGTGCTTTTTCTAGCCAGAAATGAATTATTAGGTCTTTGTAGAACATTATTTTATAGTGTATGTTATCATCACCATCACCTTTATAGTCAGAATCAAGCTCCATATAAAAAAAAGTATCATAAAATATATGATGAGCTTCAGTGGTGTAAGGTGGTAATGAGAGTCCCCAGTGCAGGTTTTCAGAATGGGCCCTAAAGTGATGAAGCACACATGATACTTTTAGTCATAAAAAGTGCACCGTAATTTCTGAAACTTTCCTTTAATGTTTTTTTCAAATGTCACTGCCACAAAAAGTGTTTATTTTTGTTCATAAGTAAACTTTTTAAATCTTTTTTAATCACAAGAAAAGCTTGCTCTTAAATGGAGTCATTCTGGTTGTGCAGTTTATAGCCCAGAATGAAAAGAATCCACGACTCTCAATGGCCCCCCTCATCTCCGGGGCCCAAGCTGCACTGCCTGATGTTACGCCCCTGATGAGCTTAAAAAAAAAGTGGCTTTATGTATGTACAGGGATTTATCAGATATTAAAAAACAGGCTTACCTTCACACTATAAATTGTATCTCAGTACAACTGTCACTTCTTTTAAAACATGTTATTTAGCTTGAATATTTTTTCTTTCTTTCTTTAATCATGATGAATTACTGTTATAAATTGTATACATTTGAGCAGAGTAACAGAAATTCAGGCTGAACCTAAATTAAAGATCGGAATCAGAATAGTATTTATTGCCATAGTAAATGAAAGGTTCTCATCACTAGGAATTTGCTTTGGTTCTTGGTGCAAACAAAAAATAAGTAAGTAAGATAAGTAACATATTATAATAATAATAATAATAAACATGCAGGAAACAATATTAAAATGTAAAATAAAATATGCTATAAATTGACTAATCTAAATTTACAAAATATACAGATATCAACAAAATAATTCATAAAATTATTATTATTAAAGATATGATTATGCATACTGTAAAAAAAAAAATGCTTCAAAAACACAAGGCAACAGGATCCCTGAAATTTTAGAGTTTTGGGGCCAACTCAAAATCTCAAGTTTATTTTTTGTTCTCTTAATTTGACATTCATTTTTCTAATATCTAGTTTTAATCACTATCTTTTTTTTTACTCATCTTTCAGCCAACTTACTATCCATTGCTCAGAAAAAGTATTATTCTTTTGTAAAATTTTGTATGTTTATTTTTTATTATTATTAATAATAATACCTTTTCTGAACAATGGTTAGTAAGTTGGCTGTATGACGAGTTAAACAAAGTAATGATTTTAAGGCAGGTGAACAAAAAATATTCATTGTTGAAAACTTGGGCCTCAAAACTAAAAAATGTTGAGGGATCCTGTTGCCTTGAGTTTTTGCAACTTTTTTTTTTTGACAGTGTACATTACAGTGCAATATGTAGACAAAGAACAGGTGGAAAAGCCAACTGCAATAAAGTGACCATGTAGCAGTAGCAGTAGCTATATACGTAGATGTGTAAAATCCAACTGGCCAATAGTGGAAGTATTATTGTTACCAGCCAAAATGAAAATCTACCTGCACTTGGCGGTTGGTGAGTGCTCATGTCCAGCCCTGGCTGCAAACATTTATAAACATTTGTCTTGCCAATGTCGCAGTGGTGCAATGTAACAAAGTAAAAGTACTTAGTCACTTAACATAAGTACACTTTTCTTGTATCTGTATCTTTACTTGAGTAAATTTTATGGGAAGTACTTTTACTTTTACTTCACTACATTTTAGAGAAAGTATGTGCACTTTTTACTCCACTACATTTCTGAGTTAGTTTGAAGTACAAAGTATTTAGAGTTTTGGTTTAAAATCATGTGTTTTTGTCATGCCCTCATTGTAGACACACAGTACTTAAAAGATGCAGTAAAGTTGTACCACTTAGTAATAATAAAGACCTCAGAGCTCAGTGACAGATTCAGTCTCTTCTACTGCACCAGTTTGTTCTTTTCATCTGGACTCAGCAAAATCTGTCACATTTAACACATTCATGAGTTGTCAAGTTTATATTAAATACTTTTACTTTTTTACTTCCAAGTACATTTAAAAGTGAAGTACAGTTATACTTTTACTTAAGTTGAAATTTTAAGTGCTCCTTTATCTGTACTTTTACTTAAGTAACAAAATTGAGTACTTCTTCCTCCATTGTATTGTAGCACATGCTTTCTGCAACACGTTACCCTTTGTATATGTTATTATGTGCCTATAAAGATGGATTATTTCTTGAAAATATAGTGGCCAAAAAGATCTGGCGTCGTGTGACAGAAAAGCTGCGCGCTGCTGGGGGAAGTGGAAGTGTTTTTAAAGGTCCGTACACTGAGTACTTTCTGATAAGCTCACTGAAATGTAAAGCCAGTGAGTGTGTGTGTGGTGTGTGTGGTGTCCTGAGTTCACCCCGCGCCTCACAGTTGGCTCTGTCTGTCTTTGTTGAGTGAGCCCGCCTCCCACGCGTGCCTCTGCTCCTCCAAAAACACACACGGCACTGTACTGAAGAGAGTACAGTAGGACACAATGTTCTGAGCTGGCCCCGCCCCGCGGCCTGTGTTCTTCTTTCACTATATTTGTTTGTTTGTGTATATTTTTAACTGGAACATTCTGAGCTGACAGAGGTGGTTCATTGACTGCGCACTTTTCTCTACACCTCGGCTTCAGAGACAGAGCAACACTCCTTTACATCCTTTACATTCCTTTACATCTGAAGATTATGGTTTATGAATTCAAATGAGTGTTTTTACAGATATGTCATGGGACAAGGGACAAGTGCCTAAAACTGGGACTGTGCCAGTTAAATAGGGATGCCTGGTCACCCTGAATACTTCTGTCCAATGTTTAAGTAAACATTCAAATCTGTAACATTTGGACCAACTGTTTTAGATAAATGTAGAAAAATCTGCAGTGCCCTGGCTTTTTCCGTTCTACACGTCAGCTGAGGACATGCAGAAGGGGGCGCTCTTCTTAGCTGAACTTAGCTGAACCGGAGTCCTCAGATGACCTGCACAGCTTCATGTAACAGTGCCGCGCAGTGGCAGATCAGGATATGTGAATAAAACTAGTTTGACGCACATGCTACTGCTCTGGCTCTGAGTTCCTGGATCTGGAAAAGGCCCTCGGTGAGTTTTTCTGAGAACTGTTTGAGTCTTGTTTCAGATTGGTGCTGTGTTGTTCCAGTGTGGTTAGAGGAGACATCAGATTGTACAGAAACACTCAGCCTCCATCATGACTCAGACAAAGCTTAGATCCTGTTGGCCTTTTCCACAGAGCAGACCTGCAGCTGCTGTGGTGTGTGGTCAGCTGATAACTGCCTGTCACAGTTACACAATCTCTGAATTCTCTTTCGTCTGTTTGCGGGGTAGTCTCAAGATCTTAAAAGCATTAAAAAGGTATTACATTTGATCTTGTCAAAATCAAGGCCTTAAAAGTATTAAATATTATGAGTAGGTAATTAATTTTGTTCATGTAGGTCATACATTTTTTTCAAAAAATGAGTCACTACAATAAAAAATATATTTTATTGAAGAAATATTTAAATGCATGATTCATTTCAGTAAAATTCATACAGATTATTGTTTTGTTGTTGACAATGCTGGTGTTAAGTTTTCACTCTAAGTGGTATTAAAAAGTCTTAAAAAGGTCTTAAATTTCACAAGACAAAACCTGGAGCTACTCTGTGATTTATTTTAGAAAACTGTTGCTTAATTTTGAGTTTAATTTGCCCTAACTCTCCAATGGTACAGTACCAGTAGCTCAGTCAGTAGTCGTTCGCCCACTAACCTGAAGGCTGGTGGTTTGATCCCCACTACCAGCAATGCATACTGCCATTGTGTCCTTGGGCAAGACACTTCACCCACCTTGCCTGTATGAATGTGTCAGTGTGACTGTATGTTTGATGGTGATCTGAGGGGGCCATAGCTGCAAAATGGCAGCTGTGCTTCTGTCAGTCTGCCCCAGGACA